>VZTV01083555.1:0-19180 GCA_013400875.1 Anhinga rufa | reverse complement strand
ACATTCAAAAATAAGATGAGCTGAAAAAGCTCAAAATTAATAGGAGAGACATGGGTATAGGCAATACAGTGTTTTGCCACTGCATCCATCCCTAGTTAACCAAGTCTTGAGGACATGAGCTGTGCACACTTTTACTCACTTGTGTAAGCTTAGTAATATACCACTATGATATTAGGACCTAGTATAGACTGTCATTAACTGTTGCATAAACAGAACTACCAAGGGAGTTTTTCTAGGAGCAGTAGGTCTGGGACATGAATGCTGATGTTACACATTCTTGTCTGTATCTTTCAAGTAATACAATGTGATGTAGCTGGGTATGGATATGGAGTTGATATATTTTCTGACAGCTAAGCTTTTATCATTTTTTCTGCATTTAATCACTGATGTGCACTCATATCAACTTCCTTCAGATAAACTTAATTCCATGATATTTTTTTTAAGTCTTAATTTGCTTCTGTATTTGCTCCTCACAATGACCCCTCTCACTGCAAGAATATAATTTCAGGAGAGGATGGACATTTTGCCCTCCTTATTCCTGCATTGTCTTGTGAATTCAGTTGGAGAAAAGATATAATTAAAGGCTTGGCCAGATATGTAAAGATAGACTAGACCAGCATCCTTCTGGTTACACAGGTTTGCTAGTGTGGGTCTTACTTCACCTGAAAGTAGAGACTTTGGTGAGTCAGGAGCTTCCAGTTTGAAACCCACTCCACAGTCCTTCCTGCCTGGACGTTTAGGCTGGGCACTGGAGTCTGGGCTGGCTTTGGTAACAGCTGCCTGGGTCTCACCAGGAAGAGAGAGATCTGGTTCAGGAAGGTGTGCAAAGCCCATGCAACAAAAAACCCATGTGCACAGACACGCACTTCTGCCCAGAATAACTATCCAGCAAGTGCATGTGACTTGGTAAGAGGAGGCTGTTATCCATACTGTTTCTTCACATTTTGTTTTTCTCTCTCTTTTCTTCCAAAGCTGTCTTATGCAGCCTTCAGTGTACACAATGTTGTAAGTAATTCCATATTGCCAGAAACATCGGTGTTCCTGACCAATTATGTCTTATAATCTGTTTCGAACCTTAGCCAATCCTGTTTTGAGATGCCCTACTGTGCAGTGTTTGTAAACCCTGAGTAGGTCTATATGTATTGATGTCTGCTCAGCTGTAAGAATTACTTGGGCTATGCTCTTTCCTGAGCTCCTGATTTTGTCCTCTGATGGATGAAAAGAAGAGGAGAATTTAAAAATGAGTTCTATTTTGCCGCAGAGAACAATATGCCATGAAGGGACATTATGAGTTCTGATTTGTGTGCCAGCTGCCTGGAGTGTGATTGATCACTAGCAAATCAAGGTATTCCTCTGCTTGCTCAGATGCAATGTCTAAGAAATACCCAGATTAAAGCACACTCACTCCCCAGCTTCTTCTTCATCCCCCTCAGCCTTATGCATAAGTGTTTATGATTAAGGGATGTAAGTGTAAGCAGATTCAGTGACCGAACTCTGGAATAAGAAATGCAAAGATACTCTATGCAAAAAAAAAAAGAACAGCAGCATTTGTAAATGTTTCTAAGCCTTGTTTCCACAATAAGAGTGTGTTCTGTTCCCTCCCTGTTTTACCAAGTCTGGCAAAAAAGATGTCTGTAGAGCATAGTCAGTCATGGGGATGAAGAATAACCAGTTTCTTTTTAATCAAATAATGGAATCTGCTTGCAGCAACAGATAAGCAGCCATTTTCCACAGCAGCATCTTGCAGCTGTTCTTCCAAATATGCTGATTTCTATTCCTCTGTCAAGAACATAAGAGGAACAGGAGCTAAAGTAAGGAATGGAATCTGCCCACTCTCTCATTTAAAAGTGAGCTTTGCAGGTTAAAGGAGAAGAGGAATGCAACCACTAGATAAAACTGACCATTTGTCTCCTTTTAAATAGGCAACCCCCTCAGTCCTCAAGGTGTCAGAGATTCCTTTAAAGCTAAAATTAATTAAAATTCATGTGATCAAATACAGTATGGATAAAGCACATAGTGCATAGTCAGCCATGTGTTCCTGAAATCTTCACAGTTTAAAAAAAAAGTTTACATTTGTTTCCTAAAGAAATTAAGCTTATGTGATCACTCAGCATACATGTTCATCAAAGAATGCTTTTCTATATATGCCTCTGGCTGAGAATGTTTTAAATTCATTGGTCAATTCTAAGTAAATTAGAAAGAAGGGCTGAGGAAGTAGAATTATTAGTTCCCCAAAACATACTCTGAGAATAAAGGGTTGGAATAGAGAAGGGGCTCAGTTAACATGAAGGGGAGAAGACAGAATGGTTTCTTGCTTTTCTCTTTAATATGCACAACAAAGTGTGCAAAAAGAAAAGGGCTTTGACTATGAATTTGGTTTTGGTATTTGCACATTATTGGATAGCAAAGTGCTGTCTTCAGAATTAAATTAGAATATAATTCTCAAATGTATTTAAATATTTTAATAGGTTTTACAGCCTAGAATCTTGCCACTGGGGAGACTTTAGTCCACTGTTGCTTTTGAATTTACGCAATGGGCAGACATACCTTATGATATGTCATTAATGCTTGTTTCCAGCTGCCCAGACCTGGGAGCCAGCTGGAGAATATTATATGTTCCTTCCTCCTCATGCACTCGAGTTCCCCTCTTCAAGGAAGTCTGGCAGGTGGGGGATGATAGTCCTTGGCCAGGTCACATTCTGGTACAGAAAAGGGACATACCCTGGGTTTGGCTCAGGGTCAGGAATGGCACCACTTCAAGCAATGTTCCTGTCCATTTGTGTAAGTGCCACTGCTGAAATACAAACTGCCAAAACCTGGAACTAGTTTTGCAAGAATGTGGCATATGCTTCTAGAATATTTACACAAATATTTAAGCCTTATCTTAAGTCTGAGGTAAATCTGAGCCAGAACTCTCTGCTTGACTGTGGGTATTCGGTTGCTTTTTGAACTGGACACTGTCAAAGGCAATGGATCACACGTAAACTTTAATCTTCTACCTCATGAAGCATCTTCTCCAAAGATCTGGAATTCTGTAGCATCAATTAACTCTTTAGTGTCTTTAATCTTTCTGTCTTTTAGATAGAGAACCTTACTAAGATTAATATTTTTTTAGCTCTATCTTTGTACTAGGTTTCATCATTCACAAATTACTCTCCATTTTGAACACTTATTTATATAAATATAATAATTATTATTATTAGTAGTATTTCCATGGTTACAGTAGCACTGGTCAGGGTTTTTTTTTTAAATGCACTAATTAATTTCATATAAAGATTTTTTCCCATTAAACGAGTGTACTTATTTTTGATCAGCTGTGGGCAATTGTAGATATTTAATAAATTCTTATTAAATAAATTATCTCTCTGCAGCTTTTACACCAGCTTCAGGCCCCAGAAATTGCATAGAAATTGTGAAACCAGCCAGCAGTCTCTAGGTGGACTAAAACCTGTGTCACCCTGGCTAAGAAGGACCCAGGCGGAGGCGCGAGAAGTCAGGACTTGTTCTTTTATCTGAGGGCACTTGCATTGCAGCAGTGTCCAGGAGAGATTCCTGGGATGTAAGAGCCTGGCTTGTCAGACTAAGGTCACAAAATCAGGCAGTGCCCGCTCTACAGAGTCTGAAACCTGAGCTAAAGCCCTTGAGGCAGGGAGCAGAATGGCATAACACAAAGGGCTGTCCCCTTCTCCTGATGCTTGGGTGGACCTATGGACTTGAGCACTGATGGGAAAAGGGGAGTCACTTCCATGGACAAAAAAGGCTTCTTATTGTCACACTGAGGATAAAAATGCTAAGTAAGAGAGAAGGCATGTCTTTATATTTAGCAGAAACACGACTGCTCTGGGACCTTGAATGAGTCAGTGAAAGCCTAACTATGCATTAGCAGAGAAAGGGTTATTTGAGAGCAAAGAGGGAGGGGGAAAGCAGTGTCTCCTGCATTACACGTTTCCTTTTTCCTTCTCCCTTGCAGTCTGCAGTAGCATGGGGAGATGAATAGGCCAAGAAATCCCCCTTTGAGCCCCAAAGTGTTGTACCTATCTCTCACTTGAAGCATGGAAGCTGCCAGGAAGGATGTTCTCATGCTTTCCCTGAAACAAAAACATAGTACTACAAGTAAAAACAAACAAAAAGAATTCAGTCAACCAAAAAGCTGAGACTTAGATTTGTAATAACATAAAACCAACTGGAGCAGATGAGAAGCATTAAACACAGCAGTTGCTGTAAATGTGAGAGGTGAGATGAAGTGGTCTGGGTCAAGGGGAGTACTCAGTTTGGAAGACAGATGTGGGAATGATTATGTTTAAATCCCCATGTTTCCCTGGTATGTATCCAGATGTATAGACAAGGTGTAACCTGTGAATGCAGACAGAGAAGGCTTGCCAGAGGTATGATACAGAGAAATGCCCACATAATCAACAAGAAAGCACAAAGCATGATGATTGGAAAGGGTTTTTAACCCCTATCCCCCACTGTGCATTCTGTTTCATGAAGACAAATGGTTGGTTTTGTGGGGAAATTTTACTTTCTGTCACCTAATCTTTTTTGTTGTATATGGCGGATGTGAACCAAACAGTGAAATGCCAAGCATAACGAGAGATGTGCAGCATCTGTCCCTGTCAGACTGTGCAGTAGGACCTCTCCACAGGACTGCGCCTCTCCNCCAGGTCTGAATAACTATGAGGTAATCAAAAAAGGAGAAGCCTCCGGTTCCCTAGAAAACTGTAATTTTCACCAGGAGAATAGAAAATAAAAAGCAGACCCTGAAAGATAGGCAGCTCAGTCTTCTTCCCCTGCACATGAAGTGGAAAGCCCCTGACGAACACTTGCCATTGTCCATTTCCAGCTTCCTAATTTGATGATTGTGTGTTCAAGCAGGATCTGTTTTATCATTGTCCCTTAGAAAATGTCTTGCTCGTGAACAGCAGGTACCTTTGTTCATTCTCCATATTGACGAACTCTGAGGCAAACAGGGATTTCAAGTCTGCTGCACCTTTCTGTCAAGAGTCAGTCTTTGTCAGGCTGATTCATCATGTTCACTGGTGACTTCTTCCCAGGGCTAAATGAGTGTCTAGAATTAGATTCTGCTCATAAAGCCACATTTTGAGAAGAAACTGGGAAGATGGGAGGAGGAGAAAATGCCTCTCACCAATCTGCTGGCAAGATATAAACTCCCAATGTGCTTGCATCTCTATGAACCAGGAAGAAAGGCATCTTAAAACCTAATTTTCCTTGGATAGGGTCCAGACATACACTTCCTGGGAGCTGTCCCTGTATCTCCCAAAATGTTTATCCTGTATTAGCTGTGATTTTTCCTGATTCCTGGGTTTCTGTGTTTCAGTTGTTAGGAATTCACTTTTTAGGAAAAGAGACAAACTTGGGAGCGAACTAGCTCACGGTTTATTTTGAAGGAGATCAGTAACAGTAGATTTTCTTTAAGAATGCTTTATTCTGTGTGGTTTTGCCTGGAAAAAAGTAAAATGTGAGGTTGGAATCACCATTTCCACGCACACTGCCAGATCACTACCTTTTTGAGAAGCTGGTGTCTGCCTATACTCTGTGGAGATACCTAGAAAGCGTAGTATTACTTAACAGTAAATTATGGTCTGTGAGGAAAGCCTATACAAGATAAATCCTTCTGTAGTACCTCATATCAAGATGCACTTCTGTTTCGCTGAGTCATACCTAGTCAGGTAGAATTGTTAATTTCTTATTTCTTTAACTTTTCGTGTATTACTACAAATTTCTCCATGAAAAAATGTGGATTGCTTATTATCCAGTTCTCTACCCATTTAAGCAGGTCTGTTTCCTGCATTGAGAAGGCAAAGATATTTTCTTCTGGTTAAAGCACTCAAATAACCCTTTCCTGATTTTGAGTTCTTGTAACTTTTGCCACTTTCTGTAAAAGTGAGGGTGTGTTGTAGTTCTGTAAAATTAGACTACTTTTATTCAGAAATTTCCTTGTCTGTTGATGTTTTAACTCAGATCTTAATGCTTTAAGCATAACTTTGTATCAAATCTATACTTCTCTGAGCAGTCATATTAATAGTGTAATAGCATGCATAAATACATTTTACATTATTGTGTAACAATTTCTCTTATGCCAGCAGTAACTGAAATTTTTTATACTTTAAAAAATAGAGCTAGGAGAAACATAAAGTAACATAGGAGAATACAAAACTCACAAAGTTCTAAATCTAGACCTGTAATCATTTTTGGCATATTACTTGCTTGGTCATGAATTATGCCCAGACTGTTCTTTCTTTAGAAATATAAGTCCATGTGCTGATTTATAGTTTCTATAGGTGGTTAATCTTTGCCTCCTAATTGCATCTTAACCATATATTTCAAAAGTAACTGCTTTCTCCCCAGATTTCAAAGACGTTTAAGAAATTTCACTGTAAAGTCAGCAGTTGAGAGTGTGGAGAAAATGTCACTATAAATCTTTCAGTTGTATTTTACATATTTTCTGCATCCCCAAAATTAATTATGTTATCCTGAGACCTTAAGTGCAATTAATCTGACCAGCACTCTATCTAATAACTAAAATGGTACATTATCAGCTGTCTAGAAACTACTGAAAATATTCTACTGGAAGTACACTTCATTGCACTTTTTTTTAACCCTCATAACTCTGGTGGTGATAAGATTACAAATTTTGTACCAAATAAAAATATATGAATAATAAAGTATAAAAATTTTCAATACTTGACCTAATTTCTTTTGAGATGAGCTTCAAGAATGAAAAAAGTTTAACTTTATTTTGCTAGGCAAATATGAGGTTTCTTCTCCTCATCTTACCCCAGTGGAAATGTGTGTTGTTTCCTGTTTGTTTTTCAAGGCAGGCTTTGCTCCCTAAAGTTGGATTAATGGCTCTGAATACATCCTAATGAATGAGCTTTTCTGCAAGCATTTATCACCACACTATCTGAATCCTTCACCAATATTAATTAATTTATCCATTATTTATGGATTGTGTTGAGACCTGTGAAGGCTGAAAGCAAATGCTAAAATCTTCTTTCTCCACTGTCTACCATAATGACAAATCTAGCCCCGTAGGGGACTGAGAGATCACATGGTAAAGCTGTGAGTCTTTTCCTTTCCAGAGAAAGCATGAGAGACACAAAGCTGAGTTACACTGTCCAGACTCCACTAGTAAATGACAAGAGAGACTAGTGGGCAGACCAGAAGGGACAGGAAATTGGGGCACACATGAAATCCAGAAAAATGGATCAGTGGATAAGAACTATTCAGCAAAAAAAGAGCAACATTAATAGTAATTTTATGCTTCAGTGTTTTCTCCTGAAGAGAGTTGGCTGGGTTTGCTCTCACAAATTCCATCCTTACAGACATTTAATCAATATTTCAAATTTCTAGGAGAAATTTGCTTGAACAAACTGCAATTTGTATATGCATTTTCTAAGCATATTTTGACAAACATTTCCAGAACAACTGTACTGAAGAGGATCTGAAAGTTTAAGTACCCAAATATCGTCCAGTCCATGACTTTGCTTTTTTTCCCAGAAGAAAAGGAAGAAGGAAGCCTAAACTGAACAGACTATATAGATCCACTAGGCTGGGTTGTTTTGTATCCTAGCATGCCAACATTTCTAGTGCGCCATCTGGTCTTTCAGGAACTGAGCTCTCATTTTTATGCTGTACCTGTGAATTCAATCATGTTTTGATCACTGACTGTGATAGGAACACAAATCTTGTCTTCAAACCTATATACTATCAACTGCTTTTGTAACTTTTTTATTATTTTAAAATCCCCTTTTGCAATATGTGCCTTAAAGCTCATAGATGATATTAGGAACTATTCCTGACTGAGAAGCAATTCTAAAACTGGGGATTCAGAAATATTAAAACAGTGCAGTCTAAGTATTTTCTCTGACACTGGAGAACACTGTCAGTACAACCATTATTTTTGGTGCAACCATAAAAATGCAGTCTTCATAGGTAAAGTATAACTGTTAATGATGTCATGTTTGTTTTGCTTGGCCTAGTAGTAACCAAATATATTTCTTTTTAGTCAGCTTAAACTTCCACTGAAAATCACACTTTTGTTGAAGAAAACTAATAAGTATGCAAGGAACTTTATTATTATTATTGTACAGACTTCATACAGAAGCAGAGGAATACATATATATATGTATATGTATAAATATATATATATGTATATTTATAAATATACATATATATATATATGTGTGTATGTATAATATGTTTTTTTCCCAAAAAGTATGTTCTGGACTAGTCATTACTAACTTCCAGGGCCTTTTCTCAAACTTAGAGATTAGATTTCTTCCTGGTAGGTGAAAAAAAGCATGTATTAACAATTCATTGCACCTACCTTTATTTTGCTCAGTAGCTCCTCTTTTCATACTTAACATGCAGAAGGTATATATTGTCTGAAAAGGAAAACCAATATTAGAGGGAAACATAATGTCATTCTACACAATTGTTCTTCTTCAAAATGGTGCTATTACACCTGGTGATTGTGGTATTTTGTCTTTGTGTTATCTGAGATCACTTTCTTATGTCAGTTGCAATGTGTTATGATAGGTGTAGAAAATATTTTAATAAGAATAACATCTTATAGGCAGCTTGGGGATGGAAGAACAGTGCTGGGCTTTTGTTCACTGTAATGTCTGTTCTCTTGAATTCTTGACCAGCCAGTTATTTCAGCTCTACTGGAAAGCGGAGCAGGTGTTAGGGTACACCTTAGGAAGTTGTGGCCCCTTCTGTCTGAAGTCCACCACGGTGCCCTGTCCCTTCAGTTCTGGTCCTTGCTTCCACAGTGAGGACCAGTAAACGAATCAAACTCAGACCGTAAATAAGCACATAAGACAGTTGAAAAATATGCTGTAGATTCATAGCTGGTATGGACTCAGATAGCTTCTCCAAAGTCAGAGGAAGAATAGATATTCCTGTGAACAGAGTACCTGATGCTATGCATCCCCTTTTCTTCTCAATCCTATATGTTTTCTTATGGGTCTGGGAAAAAAAAATCCTAAGCTTTAAAATTTTAAATTTATTCCTTTTCAGAGAAGAATTTTTTTTTTGTGGCAAGTCTGAGGAAAGATCAGCAAATTCTCTTTCACTTCAGTGTTTGCAAGAAAGCTATTCTTACTCTTACTTACATTAAAGACATGAGTCAGGCTCTTCCTGCTCCTTATCTGGAAGCTCTTGCAGTACCTACTAAACTCTGTAATAAATCTTTGAAGTATACTTTTTTCATCCATTGATTTTGTACCTGTTTTGCCTTTCATACCTTAACTGCATTTGGCCAGAAGCTACATATTTATTTTTTCTAATCCCTGGCTTTGAGTAAGCTTAAGTCTTGGGATATCTACAAGTGGATTATGCCTCCCTAGTGCATAAAAGAAGGTAAATCTGTATGCAAACTCTTTCTTGTACCTCCTCCATGGAATTATTCCTCCAGGAATAAACTTTCTGTTTGCTCAGCCATTCTGTGTTGCTGTGATTCTGAACTGGTTAGGAAAAAAAAGACAGTGCAGGTAAGGCTGGGTTACAAGGTCCATGCAGTCCCTGGATGATGAAAGAAATCCTGTGAAATACATATATGCTTATGAGGGGGAGATCACTGAAATTGCTGAAAGAGTGTAAAGGTCTTAATAAATTAACTCACTGATGTTATTTATGCTTTTTTTCACTTTGAAATTAATCTTCACCACAATTATTATTTTGAGTTTTTTAGGAAGGCCTTTTGGAGATGACAGAGTACAATGTATGCTTGCATGCAGTATCCTGAAACAGGTTCCCATCTCACAGTTTAATGTCAGTTCTGCTTCTTGGCTGCTCTGTCTCATGATGGACTTAATTAATGTATGCAATTGAATAAAGAACTAAGATGTACTCTGCTGCAACTCATTCCTTCCCTACCAAATACTCCTATGTTCAGATATGTATATACTGGAAAAAAAACCCTAGTCCATTGTCTCCAGCTGTGTGAAGCTAGTAAAGATTACCATTAGCCTGGTTAGTCCTCCTGAGCTCTTCTTGTATGAAATGACATGTTTGTACTTCCACCTACTGAGATAAAACATCAAAATCCTTTTGGTAATTCTTGCAAAACAGAGTCACTCTGCTGTTGTTAAACAAAAAAGAAATTTGTTGCTTATTACAAAAGGAATTACTAGTCATCATTTCTCTTGTCATCTTTTCTTTCTCGAAACCAGACCCTGTAGACAGCACACATTGCTAGTGCTGGCTAGCCGGAAAAGTATTACAGTTGTGCTGCTTCTACTCCTTAGTGAGATCTTCATACTGCATGTTTCTTTGCCAGCAATGCACTACCCAACTCGTCATCTGAAATAAGCTTACAGTGATTATTTTGGTGGTGGAACTGATTGATTATCCAGTTACGAGACAATAATTTCAGAGTGTTTCCAAAGAGGAAACAAACTTTAATGAATAAAAATAAGTCCTTTCTTCAGACCAGCAGGGAATAAAGGTAACAGGGATAACAGGAAAGACGAAGACTGGAAAAGGACAAGCAGGAGAGGGAGAACTGAGCAAAGGACTGAATGTTTGCCTTCGAGGTGCTTTCTGCAGCCCCATGACTCCTTAGTTCTGTTTATGTTAGTGCTGTTGTCCTGCCTGTTCACTTTTGTTTTGGAAGGGTCTTTTCTCCAGTGACTTACTTGTGCAAGCAACTCACCTGTGGGTCAAACTGAGAAACAAGGAGAGGATGAGAATGTACAGGCAGCAGAGGGGAAGGTGAAGGGCATGACTGCCAGCACCAGCCTGGGTCATTATAAACTGTGGTGGCACATCATGCAGCATGACAAGAGCAGGAGAACACGGCCCTGGACAAGTTCTGTGTTACTGAGTTGTTTGCTAAGGTCTGATTTTCCATGAACATAATTGATCTAACTCCTGATTTCTGAACTCTAGAAAATTGGCATTACAGGAATAAAGAAACAAAGGCCAAGGAGGTCACATGCACCTCCTCTCAGTACTGGTTACATAAATGTGCGCTGCAGCTGAGCTGCAAGTGGTTGCCGTTTGAGATGGGTTCAGGCGAGATTAACACAGTCTCAGTTACCCTGGCAGATTATGAGTGCAGAAACACTGGGGCTGACAGTAATAATTTTTTTGCAATCTTAGTTATACATTATGCTACTCTAGGAGGAATGTCTGGATTGGGAAAACATAATTGCCAGGGGAAGGAGACTATGCCTCCCTGAGGAAACAAATTGATCCTGTCCAGATAAGTGGGATTTCTGGGGGTCACAGGCTGTGGTGGACAAGAAGAGGGTTAGAGACAGATCATGGAGATCTTGACCAGTAAAGGCACGGTCTTCCCAGGCACCAGAGCAAAATGGGCATTGTGATCCAGCTGTGAACCTGCAATAAATCCACTGAAGAAAGGATCTGCTCACAAGGACAATACTGGCAGAAGAGTTGTGTGTGAACCCTTTGTATTTCTATCTGACCTGATTGTTCTGGCTTTCCTTACAAGGTGAATTTTTGTAAATCATGTTTTAACAAAACCTGGCTTACTGAACTAAAAAGCCTTTTGCACTTTGGGGGAAGTAGGCTGTAGGAGGAAGTTTAGATCAGTCTCAAAGCCCTGGCTTGACCTGGCATCCTAACATGATTCCAATTGATAGAGAAGAACCAGAAACTCAGGAGTTTGTACCAACTTTTTACTGTATGCTGTAATGCACCTTCAGGTCTAGTTTTGCCAGTGATTCAAATCAAAGACTTGCTAAAGCATGTACAGGCTCCCACGCAGCCTGTGTATCCTTTCCATAGGAACCAATAACATATAGCACCAAAGTATTTCCACCTCATGTCTGGGACACAGGTGGGGCATATTGCTGGATTTGGGCTCTGGGAAACACTCCTGCGTCCCCTTGTTTAGATATAGACAGTGCCATCAGAAACATCTCCAGCTTGAACAAAAATGTGTACTGGCATGTACACACTCTGTGCTTCGCATCATGAGCACAAAGGCTCTTCTCTGGCACGGCAAGAGAAAACACTTCTATGTTGTTTGGGATTTTGGGGAGGAACAGAGGCAACTTATTTCTGCAAGACAAAACCTGAGAGACATCTTACTTCTACAGCAAATTTAACAAACACACAACCCAGAATGCTGCCAGAGATTCCATGGGTGAGGTAACTGCCTAGGAGAAAATAAGAAGTCTGGTGTGTTAGCACGTGTAACACATGATGCATGTTTCCAAGCTGAATGTTTTCCTCTAGCACTAAATAAAGAGGTTGCACAAGAAAGGGGATCATTTTAATTAAATTGTTTTGCTCTGTCCACCAAAAAGTTATCTTGAATTTAAAGTAAAACTGTGCCAGAGGGTGTTTTTTTTTAAAAAAAATATCTTTTTCTTCTATACGGTTATCAAATAACTTTAATAACCTTTTAAGTGTAATTCAGGGATCATATAGGCATAAGGCAGTTTCCAACTGCAAAACTCAATCTGAGCAAACCAGACCATGAAATAATACAGTGTTATTTACTGATGCCTTAGGAAAATGAGCACTTTAAAAATCTTATTTCAAAAATGAAGCCTGCATGCTTAGGAAAGATAAATTCTGAAGAAAAAAAAAAGCAACCAAACAAAGCAAAGCTTGACCATCCTAATATTAGAGTAAAGAAAGCCTATAAAGAGTAATAATTCATTGGTGAGTTACCGATCCAGGGCAAAATTGAGATAGCTTGTGGAAGAAAGAATGATTTGGTGACCTCTTTTGAGGGGAAGGAGAAAAATCCTGTCACATGAACAGGGAACAAAGTGAGAAATATCTTCAGTCTTTGAAGATCATCTTCATGGCCTGGGGAGCCCCTGAGCTTTGCTTGGAGAAGATGGCAATGAAGGTCTGAGTTAGGTGCATGGTTGTGCCCACGCCAGTTTGCAGTCCCATTTGAACTGAAAAAAGAAGGTCTTTCTTGGTTACAGTGACAGAAACATGGTGAGAAGATTGTTGCTTCTTTGAAAGGCTGAGTGGTTATCACTGCTGCAGCTGACCAAACCCGAACTGTTTTGTGTATGTGTAGCAGAGGTCCCATGGGGCACACAGCCCCACAGCAGCCAAGGGCCTACCGAGGACCTGTGGTAGCCCACAGCAGAAGCATGAAAACCAAGTTAGCCTGCTGCCCTGGTTTTGTGGCAGGTGCACCCCTGACAGAGGCTGGGCCTTTCCAACTGTTGAAGCAAAGTGGCTGCTGATTCTTTCTATGCCCTCACTTTTCACACCATTGCTGCCTTGCTGTGCCCGCTGTCATGTACACAGCCAATGGCAGATGGAGCCCTCAGCCAAGAGGAAGGGACACGGCTACCTATGGCCACAGGTCAGATCCGACTGGGGTGTAAATGGGGTCCCGCCGGGAGGCAAATGGAGTCAATCCTCCTGGGAGCAGCAGGTCTGCTGTTGGGGACTCTCCCCTTGGGTCGGAATGCCACCCAAGGATAAGTTTTAAAATTAGGTAGGAAAAAATATTAAAAGGGTGGATCCTTAACTGGCAGAAGTGTGGATGCCAACAGCCAGCAGCGATGCTGACTTGCATGCCCCAGCTCATCAGGATGCCGGAGGGACCTCCTGCTCTTTGGACATGCTGTCCAGAGTTGGTGTAGAGGGAAATAGATTTGCACCTCCACACTTAGCTAACTGTAATTCAGTAGTGCTCAGGTATGTGATTCATTAGATCTAAGAGCTGTAATTAACATCTTTATAGTCAAGCATAATAGTCTGCATTATTATATAATTGTTATGATTGCTGGGATCATTTATTCTTTTGCTGCTCTACCAACTTCCTCATGGTTTGCTCGTTAATCAATGAACATCTTAATCAGTTGGCACCGGTTATGCTGCAGCTTCTGATTTAGCTGTGGGAGTGCAGTACCTTGGCTGCAAAGGGGTGTTGGAGAGGATGTTGTCTTTCAGCAGCCCCTGGGGTTAAATGTGTATCATTCTGGGGGATCAGATGTGTCTCACAGAGCAGTGGTCTTCTGATGAGGTCCATCTTCAGTATGGTACCTCCTACTTGGCTTCCACAGTCAGGGACAAGCATAACCTAATGCTTTGCAAAGTAAGATCAAGCCTTTGTCTCACTGTTTAAAAGACTAGTGCTGTTCTTAAAATGAAGATGTCTTTTTGCCATGAGCAAACGTCAGCTAATGATACATTTGGGAATGAATGTTAGCTGTCATGCAAGGCGACACACAAATGAAACCCCAGTAACTCCTTGTTCCTCAGGCAGCATTTTGCAGCATTTCATTCAAGATCAGATGCTACATTATTTTAGGGACACTTATATCAACTGCTGTAATGATGATTGCCCTATGGACTTTCATAATAGTGTCTGGGGGGAGAAACTCAGTTGGTGGGATGTGAAGTGGCTCTGCTGACTTCACCTGGCTTTTGCTCATTTATGTTTGCCAGGAGATGATATGCTCTGTCTTTATATGCTTCCTTACACTCCTTAGAGTCTCAGTTATCCTCCTTCTGAGTTAAAATTATTACACAAATACATAACTTGTGTTACCTGTATTAAGTGCTTCAGTCAGTTTTGGTTTTTTTTTCTGGTTTTAAAACTTTTTTTAACAAGTGAGAATTAATTTTAAATACTTTTAAAGACTTCAAAATACTTTTAAAGACTTACAATTTGTGTTTTATAAACAGAACAAAGGATGGGACAATGACAGGGAAGAGAGGTTTGGGAGAATATCTTGAACAAGAAGTAGAACTGTGTTTTTGCTATAGGCTGGCTACCCATAATTTCCTTTCTACTAGATGTTTTTGGGATTATGGTGTTAGGATCCCTAATTTGCTGCATTGAGAATCTTCTTTTAATATTACTTAATTAATTAATAAGTATGTAATAATAAGTAAGTATGTACACTGATAATTTGAATGCATGCTTTTGGGTGCTTTCAATGTTTTGTATGCAGTTAGAAATAAAGCACCTCTGGGCAAAAACAAAGTTCACCGTTAACAGCAGCAGTCTTAGGTAAGCACATGTGAACTCGTACTTGTGTTTTGCTTTAGCCTCTGCTATTTGGATTTTGCTCATCCCTTTCAAAACCATAAAGGCCAAGAAAAGCGAGGGGATGTGAGGTATGTGCTGTTGGCCAATAACCTGGAGCCGTTTTGCATCAGATGGCAAAGTTATAACCACAGCTACCAGGGTGTTTATGCTGAGACCAAAATCTGAGGCAGAACAGGTACACGTGCTTCTCATCTGAATGATGAATCTTTTGATTTGGTGTGTCAGCGTAAGGTTTTGTCTCATCTCATTTTCATCCAAAGGTTTTTTTCACTTGCAGTCTTTAACTTTTAATCTCAACACAGTGTTCAGTGTGGGTTTATGTGTTGCTGCCTGCCTGGTACCACTTTGTACCTGAACCCACAAAAATGGAAAAATGATCCTTGCTAGGCAGCTTCATTTTAAATTTATTTTATATGCAGAAACTTTACAGTTATGTAGTTGAATTTGATCTTACAGGCCAGCTCATCACAAAAAAAAAAAAAAAAAAGGAGTTTTTAGACACCTTGGTTTCTCATAGGGAGTATAAAAACCTTCGTGTAATTCTGCTATATCTCATTGCAAAGTTTTACAGCCAAACTTTGTGTCAATCCTCTGATGAAGTTCATGACACGCTGACGAAGGTATCTCACTGGGAGAGGACTAAATGAAGGCAATGATAGAGAAAGAAGAATTTAAACCTTGTCTTTACACCCATCTTTTTTGGGGGAGGGAGTGGAAAGAACTGAATTGAGAGTCACAACCAGTAAAGAGCCAATAATAAAATAAGTGGGTGGAACAAAAAGTGAAGTGTGAAGTGGCTGGTGGAGGATGTTAACAACTAGATCATATGCACAGTATAAAGACATCAAGAATCTCATCAGAAGTGTTATCACAAAGCTCTGTAAACTTTTGGAAGTCTTTTCCCTATTTCTGCATCAAAAAGAACAGTTTTTGTAAAGTAGAAGAAAAAAACCTGCTCACATTTTAAAATATTTATAAGAAAAGTGCTGACTTGTCATTATCCTTCAAAAACATATCTGTCACTCAGCTGCAAAGGTAATAAAAGTCTGGACTCTGTATAACAAGAACTGTTCCTAACAAATGACATTATTTGCATAGTATACATTTGGTCTCTTCTATAATTTTTTAAATTCTTAGTGTAATTTTTGGTAACAAAAGGAGATTGTTATTATATGAGACCACACAGAGTTATTTGCTTCTACTAGAATGAAGTTCACATATAAATTGTATACTCATTTTCTTTGTATTTCTGTGTAATTAATAAATCATATACAAAACCGTCTCTTCTTCAACACAGAAGAAACAAATATCCTTGCCCTTTAATCAAAATGGTTGTCCAGAAGGCAGTAAACTCTGTCTTCAAGAACTGGATTTGTAACTCTTGCTTCATACTTTTTCTCAGCTAAAATACACATGCCATAAAATTCAGAGCTTGGCCTGTCTGCTTACAATCAATGAAATACTTCAACCTCTGCATGACCTAGCTCTGATCTGCTATCAGCCTTAGGCAGCTTCTCTGTTTGTAGCCCTTTAAGTATGCAAAAGAGCATAACGGGTTTCTTTCAGTAAATCTGAATGTCTGAAAAGCCCAGCATCTTCAGTAAGCTCACTTTATCTTCGGATGGATTAATTTTAGTACAGCCTTGCTGCATAACAGTATTTGGAGCAAAAAGCTTGAACTACCCTAAATGTGAGCTGAGAGGCAGATGTTGGATGGTTGATTGGGATAGCAGCAGAGCTGCATCAATCATCAAACCAAACCTGAGGCTAATTTGTAGGCTGAACAAGTTGTCCGTGCTGACTTAGCACAGGTAAGATTAATATACTGCTTCATATCCCCAGGACATATAGTCTCACCTTTCCTTTCATTTTTCATCTATCTTCTTAATTCTTTAGAGCTTTGTTTCCTTCACACACACACACACCCGCCATTATTGGTAGAGCTGTTATAATGCAGTCTTTTTCCACCTTTAATTCAAGAAAGGCTGACTTTCACCTCTATCTGGGGGTTTCATGGTATCTTATACAGCTCTTGAAACCTCCTGCTGAGCAAGCTATCACTATAGCACATCAGGAGGAGATTCAGCCCTCTGCTGCTCTTAAGAAAACGGCTGAAATGTACTGATCACTCCTTCCTCTCTTCTCTCATTGTGTGCTCAGATCTAGAGAGTCCTTTATATTCATGTCTGAAATCTGTGCATAGGAGCTACTGGACCAATGCTGAAATCACTGAAGCTTTGCTACTTTGGGCTAGTTAACATTTTGTCTCTAGTTACATGCAGGTAAAGAGAAATGTTTGAATGACTTTTTTAGCTGAATAATACTAGTTAGCTGGGAAGACCTGTGTGAACCAGACTGGATTTGGGATGGGGGGAGCTCAAGGGTCTTGGGTGGGGAGACAGGAAGCACAGAAGAACAGGGAGGAAGAGGATGCTCCCCTGGGTTGTAAAGATCAGAAATATTAAGTCCCAGATCTGCCAAGTTCAGAGATGAGCTTTAAGCCTGAATCTTTCTTAACACAGCAGAGTGCCTAGATTTCTCCTGTTTTTTCCCCTCACTGAATGAATATGGATTTACTGCTACAGAATGGATCAATCCCCAGATCTACTATTCTATGACTAAGGCTGTTAGGATGAGCAGGAACCTCAAATTCCCACATCAGATGTGATGACCATAACCAGCCCATGGAGCACTGGCTACTGAGGCCCTTGTCCTCATCCTTTGAGAGAGCAAAGCATCTCTATAAAGATGAAATTAACAAAGTCATATATCCAGTAAGAATGGCTTAACAGTAGCTTTTAAACTAATAAACAATACTATGTGACAAGTCAGCTCCCCAAAATTCCTGCTGACTTCAATGGGAGAGAGGTTGGTAGAGTGGGTTTTGTTTTAGAGTACTAACTAGAGAGATGAAATCAGTTAAGCAACTTGCATAGCTTACACCTGCTNGGAAAGTAAATCAAATGCCTCCAGAACCTATTTGTTCATTTTTGTAACTGCAGATAGTCCAGATTTTTTATTTCTCTGTAAAAGCCTGTTTCTTTACTGATTTAAAAGGACCCTGGGTGACTAGATCAAACTAATTCATAGCTCCTGGAAATTTCCAGCATGATGCACTCTGTCCAGCTCCTAAAGAAAGCAGGAAGTCTTAAAGTGGCCTTTGCAGGATAAAGTGTTAGTGGCCACCTTAACAGCCCATCACACCCTGGACCAGCTGTAATTAGTAAATCCAGCGAGGCTGGTTCTCCTCAGGGTTATCACCTGGGTGTGATGACAGACGTATGTCACCAGAAAGGTCCTGGCATGAAAAGGGGAGTTGTTCATGTCTTTGTCTCCTAACCACAATCAGAAGAATATATGTTGTTTCCTCTTCTTTTGATTTTCCCTTCTTTACTTATTACTCTAGTCTGTTCCTATCATACAGCAGCAGAGATGTTGAACCTTAACTGGGCAATACTGGATTCAAAGACAAAAGCAGGAAAATGAAAGGGAACAGACCTCTACTCTCAAAATGAGCAGACTGTTGCTTCTGTGAAAAGGGCTGACTGGCTACTCTGATTTGCAAGGTCTCTTTGACAGCGATATTTGTTACCCAGCCCAAAGCTGTTGCGAGGCATCTCTTCTTGGCCTGGCAAACCCTTCCTCCAGCAGATGGCATTCGTAGCTCATTTCTCTCTGGTATGCACCAAAATCACACTGAGGATGCCTGTACCTAGTCAAAGCTCTCTTGTTTCGTATCCGTGTGCACGACTGCCTGTTTCAGCTATACACTAAAAATGGTAATCCAAGCATCAGTTTCTTATAAAATAATAAAGGAAAAAAAGGCTATAAAAGGCAGCTGTTCTGAAAAATTTGAGCTTTTTGTCTTAAAAGAGAAGCCTTGGGCTGCTATCAGTTTTATTTTCTTTCTATTATGATGCCTGCCAAGTGGATTTTCAGGAAAATAAAAACAGGTCATGAAACTGATGTGTATGTGTGCATGTGTGCTACTATAAAAAAAAAGGTACCTTGCCCTTTTTTTCATCTTTCTCTAAGGTAGGGATCCCCTGCAGAAACTTACTTTATATAACACATGAAGTCCCAGGAAAATTCATTGCCTTTGAATAGATGGGATCTTAATAACAAGAAATAACAAGAAATAATAATAAT
>VZTV01083547.1:0-14233 GCA_013400875.1 Anhinga rufa | reverse complement strand
CTAGCTAAACTCTTCTGCTACCTTTTGTTTACTGCTGTTTATAGTTATTGGTACATTTTCCCAGTTGCTACATTTCATACCCGCTCTCATTGCTTTCCAAACAAGACTGAGAGGACAATTAGCAATCTGGCTTTCTTTTCAAATGTGTGCTCCTTGGGTGGTGTTAAGCAGGTCTCTTGTATTAATAAAGGGCTTTTGCACAGAAAAGAAGAATAGTGGCAAAATACAGGATGTGAAGATGTGAAAGAAATAGAACATATAAGAAATGAAGTCTGTTTTATATGAAATGTTACTTTTCTAAGCAGTAGATATACAGGACCCGCTACACATATGGAGTTAGATACATTAGCAAGCCAAGTTCTGTTATTTTCTCCTTCAAATTCTGAATACATTTACCTGTATCAGTGTTTCCCACTGAAAAAACACTAGAGACAGAAGAGTAAACAAAGGTTTCCTAATCTTGCTGAGCTTCAGTGCAAATATGTGGCTCAAGCTGTATTCCAGAAGTGCTGTTTAAGGCTCTTAGATGCATATCTTAGCAATCCTTGCTAAACTCTTGCATTACATGCGAACTAAACAATGACATCCTGCTTTTCGGATGGAGGGATCATAGACTTCCCTGGAGTCAGTCCAGGGCTATACTGCCTGATTTTCCTGTAAAGCATCCAAAATGTGCCCAATATATGGCCAAAAGGCATAAATTTGGGGTGGGGGTGGGGTGGAGTTTGCCTGGTTGCACACCAGCCCCAACATGCACATGCTCACATCACAAGACTGATTATTTTAGTGCCTTCAGAAAAGAGGGTTGCTAATACAGTTCATCTTGTCTCCATAGTTGAAAGAAAGAGTGTGTTGAGGAAAGAGGAGATGGCCAAAATAGAATATTTTCTTTGCTGAACCCTAACTTTGTAATCAGCTCCTGCTTTTGCCTTGATTTTGAGCAAAAGGACATACTGTTGCTAGAGGAATCACATAAGATAGAGCCAGCATGATCAGTTGACTACAGGGCTCAGGAGAAAATGGATTAAACTCCTTTCCTCTTTTCCCTTTCACCCAAAGGCATACACATAGAAACTTCCCCTACTTTGCCAATTTGATCTGCTTTTACTTCAAGCAATAAATTCTGCCCTAACAAGCAGTCAGACAGAGTGAATGGTGATACCTGAGGCTGATGAGACCACCCTCAGTTATGTCTCAGGAGTGGGTTTATCTGTTAGACGTTGATAGTACTTGTGTAGTATGTCATGCTGGTAGTAAATGACCTCTCAGTAAATGTTGATATAAAATCTAGTTTACTTTAAAAAAGAAATAAAGTCAAAATTCTGGAAAATCAGCTACTTAGCACTTCCTGTCTTGACTCCATGTCCCCTCTCCCCCAGACTTTTTGGTTAGAGACCTTGAGAGTGATTCAAGTGCCTAAGCATAGGTGTCTAGTGCTATCTCAGGTGCCACGTGTATCTGAGACATCACACTGAGCTAGTAAATATGACACAGGACCTATGGAAGAGCAGCTCAGCCTTACAGAGCAGCAGAGGCAAGATAAAATACACAAAGGCATCTAAAAAAATGCTACTGGGCATGTTTAGGCACCTGAATCCCACCCTTTATTGTCTCAGATCCTCCTTTCCTGTGTCAAATATAAGTCAACTATTAGCAGCCCCCATCTAAATACACACATGCCAGCCTTCTCAGGTGGTGAATGTTAATTAGCAAAGCTCAGGTGAGGGAGTAAACTCTTCTTCACTACTATCAGATTCAGGAGTCAGCAACATCAGCTACTATCACCTGATCCCTCCTGCCTCAGTTTATTAAAAAAAACCACACTCTAAGGACTGCCCCCTTCAATGTTAAAACAACGAAATAGCTCAGCTGCCACCTTGCTCTGTGGGTGCTTCTCCTTTCCCCGCTGTTTGACTTGCTGCAAGTACTTGTTGCTCTCAAGGTCTTACCTTTTCTGTCCTTCACTCTTACACCATTATGGGCTTCAGCTACTCTCTTATGCCTGTCTGTCGTGCCAGGAGGACACAAAGGAGCCCTTCTCAGATGGGAAGCAGTCTCAAGGATATAACGTGGAATTCACTCTGCATTTTTAGTATAAGCCTGCTTGGGCCTGATGAAGATCAGAGAAATAGTAGAGAAGTATTGTAGGCAATTTCAGTAGGATCTAGGATTTGGTAATGCCAGGAATGACTAAAGATGCCTGACACTTTGTTAGAAACAGCTGAAGAGGATTGAAATATCTCATTCAGATTTGACTGGATCATGGTCCTTTGATAAATCACATAGATGCATGCTCAGCAGAGATGTATGGGTCTTCTGAAGGCTGCCACAGACTGTAAAACATAGATCTGAGCATTGTCTGAAGAAAATAATTTCTTCAGAGCTGCAAGAAGACAAGCATGATGTGAGGAGAGGCTACCCAGTAGGGATGAGTGTGTCCTACCTTCTGCTGATGCTCTCAGGGAACAAGGACCTCAGGTCTGCATAAGCAGAGCAAGCAGGAGGAGATAGAGGGATAAACAGCAGGGCAGGTGGATGGTTAGGATGGAAATCAGGGTTGGGCACCCCAAAAGTTAACAGCTCACATTTCCCTTAGGCTTGTCTATGAATATTTAAAGTTCTTTAAATTAGGGGGGAAAAAGTAGAGAGAGGGGGGAAAATAATCCCAGCAGTGGCTAAGAATGACCAAGGAAGCTCACAGAAGGTAGCTCTTTCCCTGGAAAAGGAGTTGCAGCATAGGTGGTATGAGATTATGATTTGAATCATAAGTGACCATTTATATACTCAGATTGTTTCTACCGCACTTTTTTGTGTTAAGCTAAAAATGTCTATTTTAGAAGGACCCTTGCCAGCAGAGGGCTCAAAAAGAGCAGTTACAATGAAAAGTAAGTCATTGTGCCTGTTCTGGGTGGGGGTTTTGGTTTTTTGTCTTAAATGTAGAGGTGACTACAGCTGTTATAGTTGGTCATTAGAGCTGAGAGCTTGCACTTTCTTTTGCATTTGCAGGCCAAGCAAAGATAACAGAGAATGATTTTTACATGTAATTTGACAGAATGAGCATTAATAATGTAGTGGGTTAGTGCTTTAAACCAATTTGGCAAAATGGTTTAGCTGTTCCTGCCCACGCTATTACTCCCAACTATCCTCTTCAGAAATTCTTTAATAGTTGGGATTGTACAGTAACTAAAAGTTACGGCCTATTTATAGGTACAAGAACAAGTGGAAGGGCTGATAACCTTAGCAGTGTCTTTACAGTAGAGTGAAGCTCTGTTTTTTCTCATATGCCCACACATGTTGGCTTGCAGCCAGTCCTAAATACGTTGACGTTTTCACGTGCACACACAAATACCAAGTGACAATAACTGTGAACTGAGATAGGCTTTCAGAGTTCTTCATTCCATTTGGAGAGGGAATGGACAGGTCATCTAATTGTGATTCTATAGGTATCAAAAAGGCATTACAAGCCTTTTTATCATGTCTAAAGTATTTATTTTATTATTTTCAGGGAAAATAGCTTTGTCACTTGAGAAGCTTGTTATTTTAGGCAAATATATTAATCTTTTGTAGTTTGCCAAGTCTTTTCATTTTAGTTAGAGTGTTTGTAACTTATTTGCATGTTAATTATATTTTAAAATTCAAAAGCTTTAACCATGGAGCAATCCAATTTACATGCATTTCTTTTAACATGAGACAGATTTCATCTGCAGTGGACCAGCACCACAAAGGAAGATAGAGATCCAACTCACCATATGCTATCTAGTGGAACTGCTCCATAGAGAGCTTCTTTCCTTTACCCTAAGCATGCTGAGAAGGCAGGGAACTGGCAGATGATTTCTAATGTGTGGCACCATTGCCCACACAGGGTATGTCAAGAACAGCATCAGTTCGGTTTATCCCATTCCTGGCACCACAAAGGAACTGGGAGGGTATCATGATTCTCAGTGTGTATCTAAAGCATGCAGCAGCAGGCAATAAAGAGTTAAATTGTGCCATTGCAGCAAAGCAACCTGAAGAGCTGCACAGCAAGGTAGTGTCCTCATGGTCACTGTCCTGTCTGTTATTAGGTAGAGTTTGAGTTATCCAGCTCAGCTGGATAGCAAGCTTTCTTTTGCCTTGCCACAGTAAAACTTTGTCTTTTGAGGTGGAGAGCAAAAATTGTGTACAGAAAATAATTCTGATCTTAACTGCATTGGTTTGGTCTTTGGAAATGCCTACCTGTCTTAATTGCTTATGGAGAGACCAAATTAAGTTTATTCTCTTAGTTTTAGGTGCCTGTGTTAAATCCCTCAAATTAAAAAAATATCAATACAATCCACAGTGCTATATCAAGGACCTCTATCCTGTGCAGTGGTGTGTGTGCCATATCCCTCCTCAGATACCACCTTTCTTCTCAGCCATACCAGCACCATTCTGCTATTTCACCAGTGCTGTGAGGTAGAAATCCTGCTGCTAGGAGGGAAAATAGGCAATATAAAATACGTGGTTTGTCTGTTGGCTTGTGCAGCTGGCTCTCAGGGAACACTGCAGGGCCCAGCCCTGGTGCCTTCTGCCTACCCAGGTGTGTCTGTGAAGCTCTCTGATTTATACGTAGATACACTTTAGATATGTATATTTAAATATGTGTATATACTGCATTTACACACACACACACACACACACACACACACAAAGATATATAAATTAAATATAATAAGGAAATAAGAACAGTAAGGAAAAGTCTCAAAAGGTTTCCCAAAAAAGACAGCACAAACAAGAACAACCAGCCAATGGGTTCATGAACCATAAATTTTTTATTTACAAACTTTTTTCTGTGATAAGTTTCACAAAAAGAAGTTGGGTGCTGCAGAGCTCCTTTTGTCCACAGCTATGGAGAGCTGCCAGCTGCCTGTAGGACCATGATGCTATCTATCACAGGATACAATATAAGGTGTAGAGGTACAGGATAAGGTGTTTCTTTATCCTTAGGTCAATATCCTTGTAGAAAGTTTCAACACTCCTTGGCTGAGTGGCAGAGGAGGAAGGGGACAGAAGTGTGCCATCTCTGTCTGGAGGTGCAGCTGTCAAAGATAGGAGAACCTCCAACTGAAGCAGCCACCCCCTGTTGCCACAGGCAGCCCTTGCCTCCTTGGCTGGAGTTCTCCCAGCCTCACCCGGCTGCTCATCTGCCAGCCTGGGCTGGCACAGCACTTTTTATACCCATCCTGGGCTGACAAAGTCACCAACTGCCACTGCCAACGTTCTACCTGTTGTGATACCCCCATGATATCTGTATGCTGTGTACTGTTCTCTGGGTAAAATCTGTACGGATGGCCAGGTCAAAAGAATTGTGTGAATGGAGTTAAATCCATTTGGCGGCCGGTCACGAAGTGGTGTTCCCCAGGGCTCAGTATTGGGGCCAGTTCTGTTTAGTATCTTTATCAATGATCTGAACATGGGGATTGAGTGCACCCTCAGGAAGTTTGCAGATGACACCAAGTTGGGCGAGAGTGTCGATCTGCCTGAGGGTAGGAAGGCTCTGCAGAGGGATCTGGACAGGCTGGATCGATGGGCCAAGGCTCATTGTATGAGGTTTAACCAGGCCAAGTGCCAGGTCCTGCACTTGGGTCACAACAACCCCATGCAATGCTACAGGCTTGGGGAATTGTGGCTGGAAAGCTGCCCAGTGGAGAAGGACCTGGGGGTGTTGGTTGACATCCAGCTGAACATGAGCCAGCAGTGTGCCCAGGTGGCCAAGAAGGCCAACAGCATCCTGGCTTGTATCAGGAATAGTGTGGCCAGTAGGTGTAGGGAAGTGATCATGCCCCTGTACTGGGCACTGGTGAGGCTGCACCTTGAATACTGTGTTCAGTTTTGGGCCCATCACTACAAGAAAGACATTGAGTTGCTGGAGAGTGTCCAGAGAAGGGCAATGGAGCTGGTGAAGGGTCTGGAGAGCAGGTCTGATGAGGAGAGGTTGAGGGAACGAGGGTTGTTTAGCCTGGAGAAGAGGAAGCTGAGGGGAGACCTTATCGCTCTCTACAACTACCTGAAAGGAGGTTGTAGTGAGGTGAGTGTTGGTCTCTTCTCCTAAGTAGTGATAGAACGAGAGGAAATGGCCTCAAGTTGCATCAGGGGAGGTTTAGATTGGATATTAGGAAAAATTTCTTTACTGAAAGAGTGGTCAGGCACTGTAACAGGCTGCCCAGAGAGGTGGTTGAGTCACCATCCCTGGAGGTATTTAAAAGACATGTAGACATGGCTCTTCAGGACATGGTTTAGGAGACATGGTAGTGTTGGGTTGATGATTGGAACTGATGATCTTAGAGGTCTTTTCAAACCTTAATAATTCCATGTTTCTCTGATTCTATGAATATATGCGGGTTGTTCTACCTGCAAGTATGAAGGAAATGATGAACCAGGGGCAGTTGCTATCTAGGGAGCCCAGTCTGAAGCAACAGGAGTCAGGGCCAGAGACAAGCTACAACAGATGTATAATGGGTCCATCCAGGAGACAAGCTACGTATAGTGTGGGTGCAAGGTTCATCCATGAGACAAGACCAGAGACAGGCACACCTACAACGTGGCTCAGGCAAGGCCTGAGCCTCAGTGGAGCCCCTGAGGCAGTGGGCAGAGGGTGCAGGGATGGAGGTCCCATGTGAGGCTGGACAGGGCAAGTAAGACCTGTTGGTGCCCTCAGGCCCCTGACAGAAGCTGACAGATAACATTTCTGAAGATTGCCTGAAGAAGCATTGAACTTGCACTGTCCTACATGAGACAGGATGGCAAGGGATGGGGGAATTTGTCTTCTTAAAGAGCATGAACTGAGCCAGGCTTGCTCTACAAATCATTCCCTGGCTGCTAAGGGCCCTTGTGGCACCAGAGCTATGAAAAGACGGTCTCTCTTTTGCTCTTAGCTGAAAAGAAGCAGCAAAGTGACTAAAGTAGAAAGCAGTTAGGACTGAGAGGAGAGCAAGTATTGACTGCAGGTGATAGAATAAAACTGTAGAGTGAGAAGAGCAGAGATTTCCATCCTGTCTGGACAAGGGAGGAAATGGAGCAAAATGTGGATGTGGTCAGAAGGGTCTCTAGCAAATGGAGCCTGGAACTGATTCAGGATTCCTGAGCCTCCTCTATAGTCAGCTTTACTGCTGGCAAAACATGTCTCTCCTCCTTCCTCTTGATTTATGCAGAAGTTGACAAATGTGCTACTATTAACTCGAAAGGATCCAAAGAGCTAAACTCTGATGATGAACTGTATGGGTCACTATAATGCTGCATAATGGATTTCCTGAATGGGGTCAGTTTCCTTTTTTTAAAAAACAAGATTTTCCATTAACATACCCTCTCTCCTCCTTTTACTCCTTCTCCTGCTAGATTAATAGACAAATAAATCTGCAAAGGCAAACATTCACAAGTAAGTAAATGTCAAGATGAAGGTTACTTTAGCAGGAGAGGAGAAGAAACCTCTGCTGATCTTGCCACCTGCCTACATACTCAAAGGCAGATAGCTTACTTGCTCCCCTAACTAGTGGCTTATAGCTGCGGCCAGCCCCTATGTGGTCCATATGGAAGGCTGCCCTTACTCCCACAGAACATCCTTACGTATAGGCCAATCACAGATTCACCCAAGAAAACAAGGGGAAATAAATAAAATATTTACAGCCCAAGTGATCTCTCTGTTTCAGCTCTTTTTCTTCTTTCCTTCCATTTTCCTCAGAATTATCCTTGAATGAATACAATAACTCCAAAAGACTACTGCTGTGTCTGTGATAGATGTTTCAATACTGAAAATACACTAGTCAAACTCCCCAAAGTGACTTTCTGAAAGTGATGGCAAACAAAACCTCTTCTTTTTTACTTCCTTTATTTCTGGTTTTCTAGTAGATCATGTTAATCATGCTTTGGCATCAGGTTATATATTTCTGAAAAGAGCAGAATTAAAATGCTTCATAAGATGGATGGGGTGCATATCTGTGTGTGAGGGGGAACTTTTTTGTATCTTCGTGAATATACCAACTGGCTTTATAAATGTATGCTACAAATCTTGTCAAGCAGGACTGCAGGCTCAAATAAACTTTCTGGTCTCTGATCTCAAATGGAATGTTTTAGTGTGGCATTACAAGTTGTTAATTCGTGACTAAATATTTAACAAAGTCATAAATTGGGAGGCCCAATTTCCTGGGCAGAAGAATGTTACTCTTATCCAAAGTTTCCAAGTCATTGAAGCAAATTTGATTTAGTAGTTTGGTATAACTGGCTTGTGGTTAGCTTGATGTTTTTAGTCTAGACTACAAGCATTTAAGTTAAATGTCTTCTGGGAAGGATTCAGCGTGTATCCTTACTGAAGAGGCAGTGGGAAGTGCTGAGCCTCTCAGAAGTAGGAATTAACACTTTGTGGGATTGGATCTTTACCTTTCAATAAAACTAGAAATTATTTTTCCTGGCTACTTTTGTGGACTTCCTTATTTTAATCACCAAATTAAATCATCTGTTCTCAGAAGTTTTTTCCCTGTTCTCATCAACAAATTATTAAATTACCTGGGAATCTGGAAACAGTTAATTGATACTCAGAAATGAAGTGTTTTTATGGCATAGCAAATGTTCCTGTTCACTATGGATGTTCTTATAAGTAGCAAAAGTAAATGCATTAACCCATTAAGGGTTTGATCTGTCCTGTTCAAATGTGGATTTCCGCAGCACAAATAGCTGCATCCAAACCAGTTGTGCAAGTACCTTTGATGATCAGAGGAAATGAAGCCAATTAATGAAGCTGAGGGTGAGATTCATCTCTTCTTAAAGCAGAAGCCTACATTTTGGTAGATGAACCTCATTTCAATGGTTAGATCTCCACTGACTGCATTAGGAACTTAAATGTATCGGATATAGACACCCATAATCAGTTTGATGGATCGCATGCATACTGTCTTTAAAACATGGTCCTACATAAGCAGTGGTATCCCAGGGCTTTCTCTTTCTCAGAAGGCATTCCTGAATCAAGGCTTTATGGATATGCAAATATATACATTATTGATGGAAGGGAAAGATTGAAGCTTCCCACTATGTTTAGGTGCATCTATAGACAAGGCAGGATACATCTGCTCCATTTTTAGCTGTCTAGAAATTAGCACCTAGACAATATTAAACACCTTGCCTCCCTTAATGGAAAGAGACACTCACAGAGGGTGGTTTATCCTTCCTCCTCTAACACTTGTTCTAGGATAAGGTGAATCTAGACAACCTCCCTAGATTGCACATACAACTTCTAGATGATCAGCATTATGTGAGATGGGTCCCACCCACAAATCCTGTTCTATCACCTATTTTCATGTGGTGGCATTTTAAAGTCACCACTTGTGCACCGTCTTACAACTATCCTGGTCACCACTGCAGTCTATACAGCTTTTATTCCTAGCATATTGTCTCTCAAATCCCTGCTAAAGACTTCTTCCTTTGTTCTGTTGCTTTTTGTTTGCAACCATACTCTCAAATCTACGATCCTATGTATACATATCTGTCTGAATTTTGCTGTAAACCTTTCAGAGCATCTTTTTGCTATCTACAGCTATCTACAGCTTTATAAATAATATCCATTGCTGTTTAATTTTAACATCACTGGAGTTAAAATGAATATGTGCACCACAAAAAATGCTGAAGAATATCATTCAATAGAAGTGCAAGTGAGAGAAAATTAACTGAGTGGTGGGAGGGGACCTTTTCCAGTAAATGGGTGCATGAGAACAGAAGACCCTTAAGTTGGAACAAAAAGATTGTATTCCCAAGATTTAGAGATAGGCAAATGTAAAATGCAATGTTCTGAAACTTGGAGCTCTTATTTTGATCTTTATAATTGCTTTCTTTAGACTGGAGGGGCAGATAATATTGCTGCCCAACCTTAACGCAGCCTTTGCATACTTCAAAACTCTTCAGAATTTCATAGCTTGATATGATTAACAAACATTTTCTCAGCTGCCTTGCTGCATGTACCACACAGACAGAGCCTGTTCTCACGCACCCACAGGGTGATGCCAGAAATCAAACAAACTCCAGCATAATCTCTTAAAATAAAGTAGAATGATAAAATAAGATTACTTTCTGGCAAAACATTATAAAAGGCATTTTCTATGATCAGAGAAAGATGCAAAAAAATATCAGCTCTAAAGACCAAACCTCTCTCCTGATGGGTATATCATGAATAGGGACAGTCTACCTGGACCTATATTACCACCCCTCTTTCATGCTTATGTGGAAGATGTAGAAGACATCTTTAGGAAAAAGGGAGAAGATCATCCTGGATGGTCAGTAAGTCCTTGTTCTCTTAGCTGAAATATTTGGCAAGGATATCAGTGAACTCCAACACTACTAATTCATGTAGGGAAGGCTCCTGCTAGCCATCAGCCAGCCAGTCAAATGTGACTGTAAACCAGTACCTAATGCTGAAAGAAAGGCAGCTGTCACATTAGTCACTGCAAGATGGTATAAAAGACTTGAGGTGATTTGAAACTAACTGGTCTGGTTTAAGTTCATAGAATCATAGAATGTCCTGAGTTGGAAGGGACCCACAAGGATCATCAAGTCCAACTCCTGTCCCTGCACAGGCCAACCCCAAATTCACACCATGTCTCTGAGGGCATTGTCCAAGTGCTTCCTGAATATCATCAGGCTTGGTGCCATGACTGCCTCCCTGGGGAGCCTGCTCCAGTTCTCCACCACCCTCTGGGTGACTAACTTTTTCCTAATATCCAGCTGTCATGATTTTGGCTGGGATGGAGTTGGTTTTCTTTTGGATGGTGCTGGGGGGGATGGGGTGCCCCGGTGGGGCGCCTGGTGTGCTGCAGCTGTGGATGGATGTTCAGGCCTTGGGACCAGGCTACATCCAGTTTAAAGTAAACCTCTCCCAAGCTGTGAATCTCTCTTGGCCCACTGGAGCTGATTCAGACTGACCAGAGTGATATTCCATATCATATGATGTCCTATCCAGTATATTAACTGGGGGGAGTGTGTGCAGGGATGGAAGGCACAGACTCCTTTAGCCAAGCTGATTTTGTAAGCCCACTCCAGAAGCAAGAGTNATTGCAGCTCAGGAACTGACAGTATTGGTGGGTGGTGAGCTGTTGCACCACTTGTGATTTTTCTGGTTTTGTTCCTCTCCCTTGTTCTTTACTCTTCTGATTCTCTCCCCCATCTCACAGGGGCGTGGGGAGTGAGCGAGTGGCTGTGTAGTGCTTGGTTGCTGACTGGGGCTAAACCACGACACCAGCCTAAACCTCCCCTGGCGCATCTCCCTGCCATTCTTTTGGGTCCTGTCACTGGTCACCAGAGAGAAGAGATCAGCACCTGCCCCTCCTCCTCCCCTTGTGAGGAAGCTGCAGACCACAATGAGGTCTTCCCTCAGTCTCCTCTTCTCTAGGCTGAATGAACCAAGTGACTTTAGCTGCTCCTCTTATGGTTTCTCCTCTAAACCCTTCACCAACTTTGTGTCCCTCCTCTGCTTCTAAGTAAAATAAAAGGGTCCATGAACTGTCACACTGTTGTGCCTTGTCTTCTACATAGCTGCTGGCTCTCACTGGCTTTGTGTTGTACTACTCAGAGTAAATGTCTCCAAGGTGCATTTTGGGCCTGGTTTTGGAGGCAGTTCAGCACACAGAACCCTTCCAGTAAACACCTTTGCATGTCCTTCATACACACTGCACGCAGCATAGTGCTGTTATTGCAGATATTTTTAGCAGGAAAAATAACAATGACCTTGTTCATTTGAGTGTGGATATCTTAGGATCATAGAGGAAACTGGTGGTGTAGCGTATCCCAGGATAGTCTGTTGTAGAGGGGGTTAGACCGAAGTGGTGCAGCCATGAGACATCTGAACCACACAGCCTGCACCCAGCGATCACCCCCCAAAACTGATGCCAAAGATGCAGCTTTGTGTGAGCAGTGCTGGTTAGTAGGAGATGAAAAAGAAGGATGGATTCAATCATCTGAGCTCTATGCTCTAGTGGCAACTCTGTTTTCAGAATATGAGGTTCTCAGACAAAAGTGCAGACATACCACTGCTATTGCAGTTCATGTCCTCTGAACAACTGTGTTTCCTAGGCCAGAGCAATATCCTAGGCTAATTCTTCTGCAAGCCTTGCAGTGTAGCTACTGGACCTACTAATTCTCAGCAAATAAGTTAACATGCTAGACATAACAGGTAAAAATAATGAAACTAAAGCATGTCAGGTAAAACTTTGCTGTGGTTTTGCCACTTTTTAGAAAGGATGCTGCCTTCTTCTGCAAGATATGATCCTTCACTAAAATAAGAAAATAAATATAAAAGCAATTTTATTTTGATACCTGCTGTGAGTGACATTGTGAGATCATATGCAGCTACAGCTCTTCTCATTTTAATGTGGCATTTACAGTTATTAGCTGATTCCACAACAATTTCTTAAATGGACTGAAGATTAGATGCAGCTGCTTCATGGAAATATGCTTCATGTGTGCTACTGCGCCTATTTGGCATTATACCCAGGTATCTAGTCTTCTTTGTAACACTTAAGCCTGAACTGAGAGGGCAATAACAATAATAGAATGAATAAAGTAGCTTGGCAGACGTGCAGAAATAATTTAAAGAACAAAGATTTTCCGTCAATTTATGTGCTGTGGACTTGTAGCATTACATTATTATCATTATTTCCTATCTCTTAAATGCTCAGTCGTTAACCATCAAAGCTGGAAAGGTCTTTTCACTTGCCTGCACAATTCCAAAAAAATAACACTGCTTCATGCAAATCTTAGAGTGAAGTGGAAAAGTCTAATTTCAGTAAAGAAATTTTAAAAACCTTACCATATTTGCAGCCTCTATTTTTTTGAACTATTTCTGTGTTAATTGTAGACCTCTATATTATTTGGGAATAATAGTGGTGTCCTTAAATACTTTGATTATACAAATGTAGATAAGCTAATTTATCATGTAGAATCATTCATATGGCTAAAACATCCCTTTTCAGATGTTAAAATTCATACTAGTTAGATGAAGTAGAATCTATCAGTTTTAATACTCTCTCTTCTCAGGGCCAAGGAAAGCTCTAAGAAAGCCTGTCCAGGATTGCTTTATTTAGATGACATAAACATATGTATTCTGAGCACAGCTGCTGTTTTTCTTGTAATGATAATTTCACCCTTTCCATTGCAGAACTCCCCTCTACTATTAGAGTTTCTTTTATTCTAGATATAATTGAAATAAGTCAAAACCTTCTTATTGTTCATAAGTACACTGATAAACTCTTTATACTCACCTGTTTTTCTTTTCTTGGCGCATTCCCACGATGACTAGGTTCTAATTTATGTTCACGCCTTTCTTTTTTTTCTCCCCATTTTTATATTTCCAGTTCTCTTTCCTGACTGCATTCCATTTTCTCCATGAGGGTAGCTGTTGTTGCATTTGTTTTTTTAAAGAAAAAGATTGTCTCTTTATTGCTTTTCCAAATCTTGTTTTTAGAATATCAAATAAAAAGTAAACATTTGTTCCTAGAATTATTTTTTTTCCCTCTCCTACACCTCATTCATTCAGTTCATGATCATTCTTGACTCTGTGAGTAGTGTTAATCATTGTGGCTTTATTGTTCTCACAGGTGAAAAGAACCAAGCAGTACTCACTTTCACTGGCTGACTGTTAGCTCAGTGCCTCCTTATCTGTCCTGAAGAGCTCTCACTCAGCATTTGCCCTTCTCAGGTCTAGGACTTTGCAATTAGGAGACTGTTGTCTCTACAGTTTGAAAATTCCAAGGGTGGTTTAATATTAGCAGCATAAGGACCCTCAAACATTTCCTTTCAGCTTGAAGTCCCTCATAGTGCCATGACAGATAGATACTAAAAAAAAACCAAAATAAATGAACAAAAAAAATCACAGCAAAAACTTTGATTGTTCTCCTGTCTGACTTGCATGCATCTGATGGGACTGCAGACATCTGTGCATTTGTTGGAACTGTGATCTTGGGGTAACTTGGTCCTCAGTTATCTTTGCCGCAGAAACGGTAATTCTACCTTTTTACATGATGTGTTGCCTCTGTTCCCACATTTTAATCACTGGATCTTTTCCTAAACAGATCTTGGACACTGTCTGTAATATTCTAATCAACAGAGAACCTCGCTATGTTCTAGTATTATTAGCAAGATTAATTTTTTTTCAAAACTCAGCAACTTCAGTTCTTCTTTTTTGTCACCTAGTTTCCCCAGCAAGCAGGAAAAGGGAATCTATTTTTATTTTTATTTTTAT
>VZTV01083541.1:0-13060 GCA_013400875.1 Anhinga rufa | reverse complement strand
CTAGAAGCTCTTTGGTCATCCATCTNCCATCTTCCTGGGAATGCAACAATCTTGAGCTCAGAGGAAATGGTCCTTGAATTTTTCCCAGCTCTCTTAGATCCCCCTGCCTTCTAGAGCCACATCCCATGGGATTCCTCTGAGCAGGTCTTTGAAGAGGCCAAAGTTGGCCCTCTTGAAGTTCAGGGTTGTAATCTGACTTGTTAATTGGCCTCTACCGCACAGGATCCTGAACTCCACCATCTCGTGGTCACTGCAGCCAAGGCTACCCCCAGTCCTCATGTCCTCCACCAGCCCTTCCTTGTTGGTTAGTATAAGGTCAAGCAGCACATCTCGCCTAATTGGCTCCTCCACCAGTTGCATAAAAAGTTAGATGTCTAAAATTGCATGTGAGGTATCTGAACCTGAAATCAGTAGGAATTAGACCCTAAACACTTTGAAGGTCACTCACTCTGTCCAGTTTTTAATATTTAAAATGTGTCTGAGTCTCATTTTCTTATCTCCATGAAGTGTCAGTTATGCCATAGACTGTAATTGGGTATGGGATGCATGCACTAGCAGGCAGCATGGCTGGTGGTACAAAAAGCATCCTTCTTGTTCTTGTTATGGGTCTACTTGATTTAGGTGACAACTCAACCAGATAGACCTCATCCATCCCTTACCAGACCTTTTATTTTTTTGCCTGCTCCCCCTCCTCAGCTATGGGTAATTGAGACTTTCTCCAATGATCTTACAACAGCATCTCTGGAGACAGATATTCTGGCAGCGTTACTGTCACATTTATATAATCTGAGAAATATTTCCTCCAAAACAAATGAAAATAAACATGACTTGGGAGAAGAAACAAACAACTTAACTTTGCCTTTTATTTTAGAATTGCTTCTCAGTTCAACTCCAGAAACAGTCTCTCAGGATGTCTGTTTGTTTATATTCCTAACAAGATGAGTATGGCAGGACAGTCAGAAACTGCAGAGTAAATCACAGGTGTCATGATCATCCTTCAACTCCGATTTTAGACACCTCTTTCCTTACAGTAAGACAAAAAGCCTACCATTAAGCAGATGCATTTTAATGAAACATGAATTAGTTGAGTTGAGCTAAAAGACATTTAAGCAAGTTGCTGGGTTGCCATTTGTACATTTCTTTCTTTTTTCTACCCTATTTTGCATAGCAGTTTCCTTTATGCTATTTATTATAATCCTTGCTAACAATGATCTTCCCCTAATTTATTCTATGTTGCAGTCCACCTGGTACTTTAAACTCCAGTATAAGTTTTTACTAAAAATGAGGTTCAGAGCTCATTCAGCAAATTTTTCTGGAAGTATTTATTGGTTCTTATTGAGCACTTGGAAAAATTTTGGTTGCAATGATGGAAACATATATATTTTAGTCCTATTGGTGGATATGTATGCAATGCATCTACTGCTCATTCATATCAGTAATATATATACACACACATTACTATTCCAATAGTACAATATGTAAGTTATTTCAGGTTATTATAAGTGGACCGAGAAATCCAATACATTATTTTGGTCCTTTGAGACATCCAACTATAAATCTGAGTTGCTTGACATGAACTTGTGCCATTTATTTCCCCGAGGAGAAATTAACTGGGAATATTTTTGCCCAAGCAAGCCTAAAGTGCATTCTGTCCCTGTTAAAGATATCTGTAAAAGCTTTGTTGGAGAAGCTCAGATGTCCTTACTGGAAAAGAGAGACATATTCTTTTCAGGTTTAGTGGAGCTCTAATGATATTATCTGTGTTTGCATAACAAGAACAAAAATATACACTGTGTCATTGAAGAAATCTGGGTACTTTCTATATTTAAATTCTCTGATGGAAATCATAGAAGAGTCCTTTACCCATCACTGATTTTCTTTCAGCAGCTGTTGCAGAAAGTGTTGGCACTGAGCAGTTAATTTTTTATATACAGTCAACCACCATGTAATAGAAGATGCATGTCAGCAGGGTCTAGATACACATCACTAGCCTCATTGTAATCCAGAAATCTTTAAATTGTCACTCTCTAATGGAACAAGAAATGGGTATTCTAAATCCATAAAGATTTATAAACATTCACTGCCGCCATCTGACAGATATATGCATCACCTGCAGTTTTCTCATTCTTCAGCTCTCTCCTATGAGCCATGGGAAAATTATGTTCTTGCACCCTTACTGCAGGGGTGAGGAATCTTAAGAAGGTCAAGTTAGAGAGTCTGAGTGAACTGGATGACTAAAAATGAACCACAAAGGAAGAACAAGCCACTTAAATTGATAAATCATGAGACAAAAAAATTGCATAGGATCTTGCATTGCGGATGACTTACTTGCGTTGTGTTTGACAGGGTAGTCACTGGATGCCTTCATTCTAGGGCAAAGGGACTGTTGTGTGGCACTGTAGTAGCATACAATATTCTGTTTTGAATAGTCAGTACAAGACAAAAGGGTTGTCAGAAAGCCATTTTTCTTCCTCATGTAAGAAGCTGACATGTTGTTACAGAAAGCAATACCCTCTGACCACACATAAGTAATATGTAAGCCTCTTAAAACTGTATTTTGGGATATTGTCTGCAAAGAGGAAAGTTAGTGTTCACTTCTGAAACTGGGAAACAGTGCCATTGAATTTCATTATTACCATGAATCAAGCTCAGCATAATCCACAAATGAAAAGACTATTTTACCATTAGAATTCACCCTGATAGCCTTATATTGATTCCATTTATCTGTGTTTGACTAAAATGGCATCAAATCTTGATTTGACAAATGGAGAATCCATCATTTTCTGCAGGGAATTTGCTACAGTCTAATCATCTTCAGCCTTGCAAAAAATGATGACTAACTTCTAACAGGAAATGGCGTGGATTTAGCTTCCAGCCATTCGTTTTTGATCTGCATTCCTTCTCCAAATTGAAGAGCCCTATTACATCTAATACTTCCCCTGCATGTATTTTCTTATTTTCTGTAATCAAACCACTTTTGATTCCTATTTTTTAATAAGCTAAAAATATTTGATGCCCTTTAAATTTCTTATGGTGGCATTTTCTCCATCCCTCAGACATGGCTCTGTATAAATTGTTAAATTATACATCTGGCCAGATGTGGAAATGAAATCACCTCCTAGTATATATCTAGGGATTGCAGAGTATTATTCTCCTGAGAGCCCATGCAAATCTGCTAATATCATGGGTACAGGGCACACGTTCACTAGACATCAACTCCTTCCTTTCAGAGCATATAGCTGTGTTTGGTTATATTGGATGATCTGTTCCTTACACAGCTCTGTCTTAGCCAATGATCCTAACTGATCTGAGTCCAGAGCTAAATACATCTATCATATGGATAGGGAAGGGGGAACAGTGATGTGGCTACTTCCCAGTCACATTCAGGAAATTGCTCTACATCGACATTAGTTAATGGGCCATGAAAGAAATACAATCTCTTCCAGCCACTCCATTAATCCTGCTCCTGTCTTTTCATAATCTGCCAAGCTTGGTAGTGTCTATAAACAACAGCAACAATGATGGATTTTGCTGTTTATGACATGATTATTGGTTTGGGTATGAAAGCAGGTCTGGCTGAGAGCTGTGCAAGGCTTGCTGTTGGTGTTGAGACCTCTCAGTGTAGTCTGTCTTCAGCTTATGTGTCTATAGCGCATAGGGATAGTCTCGCCCAGATATCAGGCTCTGTGGTACTGAATGCCTCATGCAAATCTTATTTTGCCGTGTTTGTGCAGATGCTTTTGTCAAGGATGCATAGACCTGAACAAGGACATACACTTGATAGTGTGTACTTAAAATTACGCTAACAAATGTATATGATGTTTGGGTAACACCACTGTGAAGCAAGTGACTGTTCTTACTCCTATAGTATGGCTTAGGAAACTGGGACATCCACAAAAGGAAACACCACCTCCTAGGTGAGGCTGAGTTGATAAAGGACTTCAGTTTTCCTGATTTCTGCACTGAGCCTACTTAAAAGTCCAACCACCCCCACTCTGAAAAACAGATTCAGGAAGGGAGTTTGCATAAACTGGCTTCTCCACAAGAAGCACATCAGCTTGTGTAAAACAATGAGGTTTTTCTGACAAGATCTTGGTTTCAGACTAGACTCCTTGGATTTGATAGAGGTGAGACCACAAGTGCAATTGCTTATAGAATATAAACAGAAAATGGATTTGTAATGCATTTATGGAATAATTCCTTAATGATCATTATTTATTTAATCCAATCCCAAATGAAAGAAAATAGGTGTGCAGAGGTTTTCTTGGTATATGTGTGTGTATGTGCGTACATATAATTCCAAAGTACTTACGTTGTGTAAATCGAAAGAAAACACAGTGGCAATGAGAGGTGGTTGATAAAAAATTATGTCAAGCAAACAGCAAGCATCTGTGAAATGCATTTTTGACTGACGATCCTGATGATCTGACAATCCTGACGATCTACAGCTGTAGCTAGCTCTGGCAATTTGTGCTCAGTTTTAGCCTCTTGTGATTAAATTGGGTAAGTTACCAGCTACAAGTAATTTGTAATTTTAAATTAGTACAAGACTCATGACATTTCTCTTTTGGGACTGTTCCAGTGAGTGGTTCACTGCCATCTTCTACACATTTAAACAGGTAAAGCTGCTTTGGTCAAACTCTATCCATCAGTTACCTGTTCCTGCTGTTTTCTTGGAAGCCAAAAATGAGGTAGAAAAGGAGTGCAAAGGCAAACTTTTGTTTACAGATCTGTATGTTTTCTGAGTTTTCTGGTGGTTTTTTTTTTTGTTTCGTTCTGTCTTTTACTGGAGAGATGTAAGAACTAGTGAGTGTTAATGTTTTATTTACTGACTCCTCTGGACTGGAGAAAGTGATTATTAGATGTACAAACAGAGAAGGCTGGGTAGAAGTTTTAAAATGTTTTGATGTGCTTCTGTCAGCCAGCATCTTCTCTGCTAGATGCCAGTTCGTTTTTTTGACATGTGGAAAGGAAACCAGAAGGAAAGTAAAGAGAATGAAAGAGGAAACTTCATGGACAAATTTGCCAACTTCATCCAGTGGGAATGACCTCCCATCCCATGGCTGTATGCCACCCTTACCCTGTCAATACTCTTTTTGTGATCAGGTTGAAGCAGAACAACTTTTATCTCCTCTGCATTTCAGGTTTGTTTCTCAACTTACTGTGGTAAGTGAAGAGATAAGCAGTGGTAGTGTGGCATGAAAGAGAAACAAAGAAATGGGAGAGCAAAGTTAATGCCTCTGGCTCTTCTCAGAAGGTGAACTCATTACCAGGAGGCAAAGCCCAGTATTATTCTCCTTCAGTCCAGATCACATTTATATATTTTTCTTGACAAAGCATTGCAGAAGCAGTGGCTGGAGGACCCTAAACACAGTTACCTAGTGCTCATATCATTCTTCTGATTGGTGGGAAATATGGGTTTGAATCCTTGAGCAAAATCATATGACAAGAGGATCTGTACATAGCTCTTCTTCTGCCCTTCGTCAGCACAGTGAAGAGCTTGAGCAGGTTCAGAGGTGGACCACAAAGATGATCGGCAGCTGCAGCACCTCCTCTATGAGGACAGGCTGAGACAGTTGGTGGTGTTTAGCCTAGAGTGGAGAAGGCTTTGGGAAGACCTTGTAGCAGCCTTCCAGTACTTAAAGGGAGCCTACAGAGAAGATGGGGAGGGACTTTTTATCAGGGAGTGTAGTGACAGGACAAGGGATAATGGTTTTAAACTGAAAGACTGTAGATTTAGATTAGATATTAGGAAGAAATTTTTCACTATGAGGGTGGTGAGGCACTGGAACAAATTGCCCAGAGAAGCTGTGGATGCCCCATCCCTGGAAGTGTTCAAGGCCAGGCTAGATGGGGCTTTGAGCAGCCTGGTCTAGTGGAAGGTGTCCCTCCCCATGGCAGGGAATGGAAGTAGAAGGTCTTTAAGGTCTTTTCCAACCCAAGCCATTCTATGATTCTATGAATGTGATTGTTTTCACTGAAACATCTATGGAACAGGAAATTAACCAAAAGAGACAAAAAAAAATATTATCTAGTCTGTACTTCCAATATTTATAAGTATCTTTTGATTGTGAATAGGAACAAAGCAGTCAACTGCCAGGAGACATTAATTAATCAGGTAGTTCAGGAAACTGAGCTCTCAGATAAGCATGCATCTTGGGCATCACTATGCTCTGAAGAGGGGTCAGATCAGAAAAACTCTTTATACAGTTCATTCTCTGCTTTGGTGAATACAGTGCCCTATTCCAAAAATCTGGTCTGCTCTCATGTCTTCATTTTTTAACTGTTTTCAGTCTTTGCACAATTTTCAGGTTTAGCAACACTGATCTGATGTTTACATCCAGATTGTTGATGAGAATATTAAAAAGTTACTGGGTTCATACTGATCCTGCCAAAATACCCTAAAAACTCTTGTTTGTTGGCAATTAACTAATGTTAACTACTATTTATGGGCTATCANGCAGAGGAGGAGGAAGCCAAGGAGGGAGCAGCAGCAGAGGGACCCCCAGGCCAGAGGACCAGGAGCAGGAGGAGGGCAGGAGGTGCTGCAGGCACAGAGCAGGGATCCCCTGCAGCCCTGCAGAGACCCCACTGGAGCAGAGACCCAGCCTGCAGCCCGGGGAGGGCCCCACGCCGCAGCCGGGGGATATTTTCTGCAGGAGCTGTGGCCGTGGAGAGCCCAGGAGGGAGCAGGTTGTCCCTGAAGGACTGCAGCCCGGGGAAGGGCCCGCGCTGGAGCAGGGAGAGTGTGAGGAGGGAGGAGCGGCTGAGAGGGGCTGTGATGGACTGACCTCAAACCCCATCCCCGCCCTGCGCCCCTCGGGGTGGGGAAGAGGAGTGAGGGGTGAAGGGGTGAAGCTGGGCTTGGGGAAAAAAGGCTGTTGTTATTTAAATTTTGTCTTTGTTTCTCACTACTCAAATGCATTTTAATTGGCAATAAATTAAATTATTTTTGTCCAAGTTTAGTCTGTTTTCCCCATGGTGGTACTTGGTAAAAGATCTCCTTGTCTTTATGGTGACCCACGAGCTTTCTCGTCCTATATTCTCCCCTGTGCTGTTGAGGAGGGAGTGAGAGAGCAGCTGGATGGGTGGATAGCAGCTGGGCAAGAGTAACCTGCCACAGTTCCTCATGCCATGGCACTCTCTGATCCTGGGATCCTCTTGTCCTGCCAGACCAGGAGGGAAGTGAGGGTTCTCCTTGCTTCATGAGAGCATGGAGGCAAGAAGTTGACTCCAGTTTAGAGGAAAGCAACTGGGCAAGGTCTGGGAGGAACAAGTCCCCTCTGGAGCAGATTACCACCAGCACCCCACTTGCTCAGCAAGCTGTGTTCCTGGGGCCGGAAGCATCCTTGCGCGGTGGTCTATGTCCTTCTGTCCTTCCACCAGCCTATCTTGTTGGAGGAAAAGCCTGGTGAAAGAGCCTGTGGGCTTGCTCATGCCCTTCTCTTGTGCCCTGCTTGTGTCTTCTAAGCACAGTAGAAGGGTAGAGGAGAACCAACCTGGTGGAAGACATTTCTGAGAAGAATTTCCCCCTATCTTTACACTGGGGGCACTGAAAGCACACTGAAACCCTGCACAGACAGCCTGTCTTGGCTATGGAAACACAACCATGGTGAGTGGGGTACTGCTGCTGGGCAGCTGCTATGCCTGCGGGGCACAGGAATGGCCTCGTATTTGGATAGAGCCTTGATGGAACCATGCATGGCAAGCTGGGCACAGGCGTGTACATTTGACAAATAGAACATTTAATCTCCTGATTATAATTACATGAATGAACATTGAATTTCTTATTGCAGTACGCATATCTTTCAGAAACTTCTGAAAACAGAAAATGACCACCAAATTGCCCTGTAGCAACATTGTAGCAACAGTGTAGCTTAATGCAATACCTCACAGGAAGAAAGATGAATTTATTTAAAACACAACTAATTTCAGTCTCTCACATGCACAAGAACTGAGGTGCTTTTAAACAACCTGGCCAGCATTCAGACACTAAGAGACCTGTGTCCAGGGAGTCTGTCCAGGATTGCTTGCAATGATGTGGAGGACAAGGAAATCAGTTTTTGAGCCCCTTCCCACACTTCCTGGCTTCTCCTTAGGCGTGTGCTGGTCGTTTTGGATGTGTCTCATCTGTGAGTCATTAGGACTTAGTCACTGCCTCTGTGTCAGAGCTGGCTGTCACGAGAAATTGCAGGAAGTTGTGTGCTAGGAACTCAATGACCTGCTACTGTAGGTGTCAGCAGCATATGCCATTTTGCAGCCTGTCTTTCTTCTGGTGTTTTGCACCTGTGCATTCACATTCAGTCTACATTCATATCAGTATAAATTTTTTTTTCTACAATTTATCACAGCCCTAGAAGATTCCTGAGCTTCTCTTTTCTAATACTTGGTAGGCATGTTGGTACGTGCTGGCAAAAATGTGTTAGCTACCTCTTATGATTCATAATTTTTCATCTCACAAATCTCCCAAGCTCCTGGTATTGCCCCTAGTATTTCAGCAATATATTACAGTAAACTTTCCTCCTTCCTGGCCAGGGCTTACTAAGGAATATTACAGTTTACTTCCATTCATATGTAATTATTCATTACCTAATGATTTTGTCTATAAATTCTAATCTGATTCAATCTTTCTATTCTCTATTTTCTTGGATTCTTGTGAGCTTTATGATGTGCCTTGCTACTTTCTCATCCTCCTTTATTCACTTTATATTATCCCTGTTTATCCAAGACAACCCCAAAAAAATTGAGAGGAAAGGGAAGAGACACTTGCTGTTGGTAGGACAGACAAAAAAAATCTTTTGAGTGATGGAAAAAAGTATTGCCTTCCCTTTTAAATAGTACTCTAAATACTCTTTTCTGCTAGTTGTCATAATAGCCTTTTACTGACTTTATGGCTGCAAACTTATCAAGGGCTACCTTGATATTAGATTTCAGCTGACATCAGATAGAGACCTTGATCCAAATTCTCTGTGCAGCTTTCATAGCTGTGAGTGGCACCAGACCCTATCCTGAGATTAACAGCAGAGTGCTCAATGACAAATAGTTAATATGAAGTTCAGTTCCACAGATCCTATTTATGAGAAAGTCAGGGTGTTCAAGGGAAAAGTGAGCTGTGCAGGAATGAGGCAAACATTTTTAATAAGTTCATAATAAGAAACAAAGCAGCTCAAAATATAGTTTCTGATTCAGAAGATGGCTCCTCTGGTCTTTTGGGGTATCCCTTAAGGTCTTTTCCTTATTGTTCCCATGGATGTGTTCCTCTGAAGTTACCATGTTGCTCTGGTTTTCCTTTTTCCTGGCAGTGTTGCATCTTGCAGCACTATGTAAAACCCAAAGTCTGCATGGTCATCCCATTGGGATGTGGGGTCTCTCGGTATAGCTCTTCTGGCCAGCCTCTTCTCTTGCACATGGTGAGGGTGACACAAGGCACCTGGTGGCCTCTCTGGCCAGGTCCGTAGCCTATGGGCACATTCCAGTGTTTTCATGCCCTCCTATTTTGGTGCCTGACTGACCTAATGAACTTCCTCCATCCCAAATATGTTGGGGGCTTATCTAACAAACAGCCTTGTGAAGTCAGGGGCCTCAAACCTGTTATTACTTTCCATTCATATTTAACTTTTAATTACTCATTTCTTTATCTCTTGTTAAAGAATGTTTTATTCATTAGGTGTGTACACTTATATGGATACATGTACTCAATTTATATATCCATACATGCATATTTGCATGCTACACATATAAATATATGTATATGAAGTATACCTATGTATAAATAAATAAAATATATTAATGGATATTTGTACTCTTCTTTCTGTATATATTTTTATATAGAAAGAGAAATATATATTTTTATTAAAAATGTGTATATTTTAATGTATGAACACCTACTGGTCCAAAGGAAATGATCAGCCAATCAGGGGTGCACTTAGCCTGCTATGTCTTGGGTGAATGTTGTCCTTATACAACTGAAATTGAAGAAAAGGAGGGGATATAAAAGGGATTGTTGCAATTATAAACAGAGGTTTGAAAGCGCAAGCACCGGAAGATGCCAGAGACCTCAAAGGTATGAATAGAAATCTCAAAAGTTCAATTAGAGGGCACTAAAAAAGTGCAAACTTGACAGGTAGGTAGAGCCAGTCTAGGACTTACACACACTTTCAGAGACTTGTGTAATAACTAGTTGCAAGTGCCCATGATGGACAGCACAGACAAGGACATCTGTAGATTGCCTGTAAGTGTGAAAACATTAACTCATTGAACAGGCACCTTGCTTCAGAATTAGATCTGCAGAACTGGTCTCTCTGATATCCTTTACTGCTACAAATATAAGCAGTGCTTTGTTATTTTGAAAGGAAAATCCACCTAGAGGGAGCAGTGGATGAACAGCGTTGAGTATCTGTGGGACACAGGTTCAGGTTTGGGGCCAGATTTGGCCAGAGCACAGTTCTTCCTGCCTTGGTCTATGCACACTGATTTCCTCCAGATGGAAGCCAGTATGTGTATGTGGATGGCGACACAGAGCAGCATGAGCTCCTACAAACCTCAAAGAGTCCCTGTGTTCAGTTATGCCTGGGGGTTTTTAGTCCATACCACAAATTTCCAGAACCTTATCTGGGAAGTGAGATGGGACCTATCATCTACTCATAGTAGGTCCCACAAATCCTTGTGCCTCAGTTTTAGTTTGTAAGGGTCCTGTCTTTCCTAATATCCACTGCCCAATGCCTTGAAGACTTTATGAACACTTCTTTCTAAACACAACTTCAATAGAGCACTGGAAACATTGGAGATGAGCTGGAAATCATCTACAAGATTTAGTAAGCAGTTTTTTAGTAGGGTTAGTAGAAGAAAATACAGGAATGAGGCCAACAGTAAATAATAATAAGGGAAACTTGTAAGGAGGGTAATGCATCCATTTATATTTTGGACCCTAGACTAGGTGCTGTTACATGTAGCTGCGGTCTGGCACTACTTTTAATTCAATTTTTCAGGCCCATCAAGGAAAGCAGACGAAAGCATGCATTAGTCTAGTTTTTCACTTTCTGTTTCAAGTAGCCTGAGAGTAATTTCACATTATGACCATTTTCCTTTAAGTTCGGGCAAGTCAAGTGTGAAGAATTAAAATTATTTATTCAGTGAAAACAAAGGCTGAAGTGTGATCAAGTTTGGCTGTTTTGTTTGTTTTTTCTCCTCTCTAGGCACTTGAATTCCCCAGGCTCTGTCCTCTTCTTGTGTATGGCATTTTGAAAGGCAATGACAGATTATAAATCTAACCCAAGGTTGCTGAACCATTCAGTAGAGTCAAGAGAGGCCTGATGAATTTCTTTTATGCATCCTGCATAAGCGTGTATTATACAGCCATTAACAATGTGAGTGATAGTCTGAAGTTTGTTGCAGTTGCGGTATGATCAATCATTGTACCTCTGTTTATACGGAAAATCTCTGCACCTCCTGTGTGTTGCTTAAATGCCGTTGTGCATAATCTAGTATCCTTGAGGTAAGACAAATCCTGGTTGTATGTTTGTGATGTTGACAATAAGCTTCAGCTTCAGAATTGTAGTGTGTGTGAATATAGCGTCCAGGACTGCTTGAGATGCTGTAGGGCACCTGAGGCAGTGATGTGTGGTAGTTAGATGTGTCTTAGGCTTGTAATAGATCAATGCCATTGGCATGGCAACTGGAGGTTCTTTCATACTGTTATGGAGTGATAGATCTTTATTGTCCGCAGCAGTCTGGAATTTCCTTAAAACAGTTGGTTTAAAGTACCAGAAATTGGAATAGAAAAAATTCAGATAACATATACAGAGAGACTGAGGAGTGCAGGTTTTGTACAAGTTTTTTCTGAATTTGAGTCCTGCAGTTCTCGTAAAAAGATATGCTCCTCCCTGTCTTCCTAATGGGATTATACAAAGTGATTTTGCACAGAAGCCTCTAGGCCCCAGGTTTAACATCTGCTTCCATTCAGAAAGCTTGTCCTTGTCGCTTTTAGTGTGCTTTCACTGAAAGAGAAAAGAAAAAAAAAGGGACCTGGTTGAATCTATTTTCCATATGTTTGGTTAGAACAAATAGAGTTTTAGGAAGAAAATTGGCTGCTCTGAGCTTGATCAAAAGTTGTGCTTCATCGCTTCAGTCTCTTCTCAGAGGGCTTAGTAGGTGAACTGGCTGTTCCAGAGGTCAAAGCGCACCGTGGAATAGCACATAGACATGTCCCTGAATAGCACATCGATATGGTAGAGTTGGTCCCTTGAGCCACAAAGGGCACCAGAATGGGACAGGGATTATGCCTGCACTAGTAAGCTAAATGCTGCTAGGACACATTTGCCAACCCAGAACACAAGTCTTTTACAGGGCAAAGCTACAGCTGTAGCCAAGTCTACAATGAAGCAGGCTGGACAACCAGAAGATCGTGCTCCAGCCTATTCCTGCTGAGTTTACAGGTGTACAGGAATCTGGTTTGGTCTCTAATAGCTCTGCCTTCATCATATTGCTGAAGGTTAGGGAAACTGAGGCACAAAATCAACAGTCCTGGGCAGATGACAAAATTATCTTTGTTAGGGACTTTTGCTACTGGTGTTTATAAGGAAGCAAAGACAGAAAAGGTTCATTTGGTATCCTGCAATGGTATGCAGTTTAAATGCCAGCTAAGGAAGAATGCAATAACTCTGTGCAAATATCTGTAAAGTATAAGCAGTTAAGGCAGAGAAGAAACAAGTCAAGGGACCATCATGAATAAACAATTAGGAATAAAGCAGTGGACAATGTAGGCTCCATATCAGGAGGTTTTCATGGGAAGTGCTGCACTCCTAACGATCAGAGAGATTATAGTATGAAAAATGTCTTTGATCCCTGGGAGGGTGATTTATATATATACATGGCTTAAGGGAGCTATTAAGATTATCTGGCCTAAATTCTTTCAGTGTTTACCCAGGGCTGGTTAACGTTTAGGTAAGATGGACAGGTATAAAAGCTGCTTAAAAATCTTTATTCCTTCACTAAAGCTTTTCCTTATTTACCATAAATTTTGGTTTTAGGATGGTTATTTTGCTATTGTATTTCTTTTCTC
>VZTV01083535.1:1911-13217 GCA_013400875.1 Anhinga rufa | reverse complement strand
TTGCCTTGTTTTTGAGACTGAAGTACAGTCTGTTGGCTAATAGGAATGTGATTTTCAAAGTTCAGGTGTGCCCTTGTTGGGCAAACTGTTTTACAAATATTTCAGTATTAATATAAAACATTTATATTTATATATGAATCTTGTAGAAAATTAGTTATTCTAGTGTAGACAGAAATGCAAAAACCTGAGCAGATTATGTGATCTATTAATTGCATTTAAGTAATTCAGAGCTATCAGTAAGAAACAGAGTAATCTTTGAATCATGTGTACATGTGTTCACACTGTAGCTATAGTCTCCATGGTATTAGTGACTGCACCTCCATTACTAAAAGCAAGCCTTTGACCTTGTACCCAAACAAACGTTCAAGCAGTCTTTATGTATTCCACCTCTGTTAGCACTGTAGGCCATAGCAGTCAGTAAGAGGATGATGATCTTCTTAACTAGAAAAGCTTAAATGAGGAAGACTTATAGGCCAAGTTCACTGTCCTTCACATACTGCTGTTGATTTCAGTGCATAGATTCTGGCCTTATGTGATTACACTATTGCAGAAGTCACAGAAGTGGAAGATATATATGAAAGTGCATCTTCAAATCATGCTGGAATTTATTTTGACCCAGAGTTATCAGAGCTGGATAGTAACGAAACAAGATCAATGTCTGCTTGAATCTTTGTACTGTGCTGCCACTGCATTTCAGAGAACATGAGATCAGTGAATAGGTCTACCTGAACATCGGAATGCTTAAGATTTTTTTCCCCTTGACAGAACATAAAGGACAGTAGAAATGTTTTGATCACCCTTTCTCTGTTTCCTGCAGGGAGATTGGAAAGAGTTGACAAACCTGTAGCCTTCAAGTCTGGCAAGAAGGCCAGCAAAACTAACATAGATTTTATGGGCGCATATTTGATTTACTATCAAGAAATTACATTGCTACCTCTCAGGGAGGAAGAATAAGAATGCCTTGTATTCTGGAAATCAACAATGAAGCTAGAAGAGACATACAGACAACTAGAGTTTACAGCAAAACAGAGTTCCTTCTCTCCTCAGCTCTAGGCTAGCTGATGCATTACCCTGCAACACAATAGAGAATGACAAAAGAAAAATCCCTGCTTGTTACTGTGACAACATAACCAAATAGGTTTCAGATTTAATTTTATCTGTTAATTAGGGCCTGAAATTTGCTTTCATGGGATTTTGCTTTATAAATTTCAGTCATCAGTAAAAATATTTATTCTTAGATTACATCAATTAGAGAATAATATAGTTTTACCACTGAGAACATGCAGTATTCTGACATCTGATAAACACTGTACTTTAAATTGATTTTTTAACTTTGAGGTCAAACTCTGCTGTTGTTTAGCATTTACATTATTTTTATGCTTAATGTTCAAGAGCATAAGCTTTCTATAACGAGTTTTATGGGATGTGCTGACACTGCAAGAGGGATTATCTCTTCTTTCACAGTTCAGAAAAAAAGCCAGAAACATCAGCACAGCAGACCAAACAGCCCACAAGCTCTGATTGCCTATCTACTTTCTTTACATAATGTACAGAATTATGTCACACATTAGTGTCTGGTCCTTAGGGAAGATAACAGAGTACAGTTTATTCTAGGTCAGTAATGGACTGCATTATTATAAGGAAAGCCCACAACTGTTTTTACCCAGTACTTTGTACATGACCTTTTCCCCCATTCCTCTCACCCATGGATATGCTCTGGGCTGTTTCTTCAAAGTTCAGAAGGAATTTGGATGCCTGTTGTTTCCTTCTACGTGCAGCTTTTTAGGTGCCTCATCTCCCTTGAGAACCAAAAAATTTCAAAAGGCAGCACAGAGCATTTTGAGTAGGTTCTTACTCTCTGTCACTCTCTGGAAACACCTGATTCTCTCCCCTGGTTATGTAGGTAACCTGGGAGATTAGGCTCATAAATTGCACAGCTATTTAACTACCTTATATAAATAATCTGAAGACCTACTTCTTCCTGTATTACCTGTCCATTACCTATCCACCCTGTACAAAGCACATGGTGGCCTGTGGGTTGAAGAAATGTAACCCATTGGAGGGATTTTATCACTCTCTGCACAGGGTTCACAGGTAGGGGCTAGATTCACAAGAAAGGTTGTGCAAACACTATGTGCAGACACCTCCTTCTTTAGCTGGCCTTATGAAGTAAAGATTAAGCAAGGTTCCAATAGGAAAGTAAAGCTTGTACTAGGAAACCATGGACTGAAGTCCGGCCCTGGATGTCAGACTATGGAAGTATGTGTGTGAACAAAACAATGTTGCATCCAGAGTAAAAAGATTAGCACATTCTCACAGTGGAGTGTAGCTGCTCGTAGATAAGCCTTATAGCAATATTAACATCACTTTATTCTAGAAGGGACTAACTCAAGGTAAAATTCACTTCTCTTAAAAGAGCTCACACCAGTCTCATACTGTGAAAGGGAGATAAGGACTACAGGGTGGAAAAGGGTAGAAAAGGAGTCACATGTGAGAATCCAGTAGAGCACCTTTTATCAAGAAGGGTTGATGTCAGCTTTGAAATACTAGAAAAGGAGATGGAAGAAGTCCAGTGTGTAGGAATACAGAATAATGCTGAGAGGAGATAAGCTTAAATCGAGCCGCCTTTCTTAGTAGGAGTCTGTGGGAGTGGATGACAAACTTTCTCTTTAATATCAAGAACAAGCTGTTCACATAAATTACACCTTTGAACTCATATGATTTCTGCAGCTTCACCTGCAAGCTTCAATTTATACATTTCATACATTTCCCCTATTAGTGTTGATGCAAGACGGTGTAAGTAATTTGCCTAACTGCTTCAAATGTAAGAAGAATCTGTTCTCACCTTGATACATGTACAACATAAATTCATGTTTACAGGAGCTTCACTTGCACAGCAAGGCAGTAATAGACACCTTTGGGTTCTAAATTATCAAATTTGCCATTTTAAAGAAGAATTTGTGGATTCCAGGTTTATTATTCAAAGGAACACAGTAACAAAGCATTTCTTCTTTCTTTCAGTACCTAAATTTTCATAACTAAAATTGAAAAATCTTAATTTCTGTAAAAGTTTTCTGACTAAATGTTTCAATAAAGAAAGAACAAGAAAGTATTCCTTAACATCTGTGACCCTCTGGAGTATAAAAATAATCCCATCTTTTTAAGACACAAGTGGAACTAGTTGCAAAAACCACAGATATTTTTTATGTTATCTGAATTATCCAGAGTACCATAGTGTGAGTTAATGGGTTATGCTTCTGTTTTCTCCAACATCTAAGAGAATTTCCAGGAAAAGCAAACAAAATTGGAAGTTAGTCAAATGTATGGGTGGATGAGGCCTTTTAAATATTAGCAGTATCATGACCACTTAGTATTAACAATATATATATCTTTTTCTTTGCCTTATATTATGATACATTTAAGTCAAATGATAAACATAAATGCCAAAGTAAATAAGGACCTCAGTGGTAGTGATAACCATAAATTATGCATTTCTTTAAACTTTGCTTCACGTTTTTTGCTGTAAGTCAGTTCCATCAATATTTCTACAAAATATGTACTTTGTAATTGCAATTAAATTATACACACAGTATTTGAAAAAATATATACATAAACTTTATGCTGCTGACAGGGCATCTTTCTTCTCACATAGACTAATAAACTAAATAGTCTGCAGACAAATATTGTGAAAGCTCTGCACCCTCATATGCTGCCTTTTATTGTGTGTTTCTGTGTGCATATACATGTTTACATCTGGAAGTTGTGTTGCTATGTAGAGTTATTTTATTAGAAGAATAGAACTTATTAAACATTCTAAGTGGCTAATTACTTGTGGGCTATCTCAATGGGTTATTGTGATTGCTTCCTTTACAATTCTGCACTTATTCATCTCCCCCTCTCTCAGTAAGCTTCTACAGCTTCACCTAACCTGCTCTTCACTTGTTAATGGCTTCAGGCAACACCTGCTGTTACAGTACAATGCTGCAGAGTCAAAGCATCCTCTGCTCTGCTTCTAACACACTGTTGGTCTCTCACTGAATAATGCTCTCAGGTTGCCCAAATGTTCTTCAATTCCTTACAGTGACCTTTGGGAACTCAAAATAATATTTTATAGATTGTCAGACTAAGTAGCTCAATTAAATAAGTGGAAACAGGTGAAAGAGGCGAAGAGGTACAAAGTGTATTTATTAGTGCTATAAAAAGGAAAAGTAAACACTTTTTCAGCTATCAGGCAGGACATACAATATTTTCTATGGAAACCTCTAGTTACCTTTTGGCAGATGGCTCCCATGTTTAGATCAAACTGGTAAGCCCATAGGGAGTCAAGGAAGCACCTTGCCACTTACTAAGGAGAAGTAGTAATGATTCACCTGCAGTGATCCATCTTCTTACTTCTAAGTCAAGTCAAACCCAACACCTTTCTGCCAGGTGGTGACAGTCATGTTGTTGCATGCTGTTGGAAGAAGAAAAAAAAAAGATGGTACTATTCAACTGTTTTCTGAGGCAAATTACATCCCAAACACAAACAATGTAGCCTGGAAATTAGCTAGTCAGGACTTTTATGACATATCTATAATGTCTTTTCACAAGAAGCATAATGCCACCTCCTCCACCCTCTAAATGGATGCCAACATTACATACTTGAATGTCAGCTTAACCAGAAATGCAGCTGCACTTGGCACAGTGAGCAAGCTAGTATATCTTGCCTTTCAATTCAGAGCAGGTTTTCATCTGGCTGGTGAAGACCATGGGAAAAGCAAGTCTTCATCTGCCTGGAAATATTGTAAAAAAATACAGGAAATGGGCAGATGATAAGGGATGGAGTTGTCATTTTTAGACTCTTGAGAAGGATGGGATGTGTTGGGCACAAGATCCTTTATCTTCTCAGTTGTAAGCTGATCCTTTTGTGCTGCCCTTTAGATCCTCATTATTACTCCTTTCCTCTTGATTTTTTTTTGCAAGTCTCATTCTGCATTGTCATCTATGGCTAGCTGTCACCATCTAGATTTGCAGGCTAGTCCACACTTGCCCTGACTTCAGATCTTTTCTTCTTCCCTCAACTGTATGCTTTACTTATATGGTGTAAATTATCAAGAACGAATTTTCTGTTTTCTTTTGTGGCATCACTGTTGCTAAGAAGAGTTTCCACAGATCTATGTTATCCTTCAAAAAACTCATTAAAACTCTCATTTACTATGATGCTCTGATGAAATTTGGAGAATCATAGAACCATAGAATCATAGAATCATTAAGGTTGGAAAAGACCTCTAAGATCATCAACTCCAACCATCAACCCAACACCGCCATGCCTTCTTAACCATGTCCCTAAGTGCCACATCTACATGTTTTTTGAATACCTCCAGCAATGGTGACTCCACCACCTCTCTGGGCAGCCTCTTCCAATGCCTGACCATGCTTTCAGTAAAGAAATTTTTCCTAATATCCAACCTAAACCTCCCCTGACACAACTTGAGGCCATCTCCTTTCGTTCTATCCCTAGTTACTTGGGAGAAGAGATCAACGCCCACCTTGCTACAGCCTCCTTTCAGGTAGTTGTAGAGAGCGATAAGGTCTCCCCTCAGCCTCCTCTTCTCCAGGCTAAACAATCCCAGTTCCCTCGGCCGCTCCTCATAAGACCTGCTCTCCAGACCCTTCACCAGCTTTGCTGCCCTTCTCTGGATATGCTCCAGCAACTCAATGCCCTTGTTGTGCTGAGGGGACCAAAACGGAGCACAGTATTTGAGGTGCGGCCTCACTGGTGCCAAGTACAGGGGCACCATCACTTCCCTAGTCCTGCTGGCCACACTGTTCCTGACACAAGCCAGGATGCTGTTGGCCTTCTTGGCCACCTGGGCACACTGCTGGCTCATGTTCAGCTGGCTATCAAACAGCACCCCCAGGTCCTTTTCCACCAGGCAGCTTTCCAGCCACTCTTCCCCAAGCCTGTAGTGTTGCATGGGTTGTTGTGACCCACGTGCAGGACCCGGCCCTTGGCCTTGTTAAACCTCATACAGTTGACCTCAGCCCATCAATCCAGCCTGTCCAGATCCCTCTGCAGAGCCTTCCTACCCTCAAGCAGATCAACACTCCCACCCAATTTGGTGTCATCTCTAAACTTACTGAGGGTGCATTTGATCCCCTCATCCAGATCATTGATAAAGATATTAAACAGAACTGGCCCCCAAAACTGAGCTCTGGGGAACCCTGCATGTGACCAGCCACCAACTGGATTTAGCTCCGTTCACCTCAACTCTCTGGGTTTGGCCATCCAGCCAGTTTTTTACCCAGTGAAGAGTACACCTGTCCAAGCCATGAGCATCCAGCTTCTCTAGGAGGATGCCATGGGAAATAGATTACTAGTATGCAGAAACTGTTGGTTTTACTGTCATTGCCTCTTTTCCCTTGCATTTTTCCATCTACCTATAATAATCTGTTGGCTCTTATCTTAAATGGGGATTATATATTTAAGATCATCAAGCTTAAGTCCATCTATGAGTGTTGTAGAGCATCTGCCATGATAATGGTGTGCTACATGGCTGGAATTCTTAGACATTGTGGTAATGTCAATTATCATCATTTGTCAGAGCCCAGAGATAAGAATTTTTTTCCCTGCACTTACAGGAAAATATAAAATGAGAATTCTGTTTCATAAAATATTTTAAGTTTTCATCAACTGGGGAGGAAAGCTGTTTATTACATTGTGGAGAAGACAGCAATGAGGAAAGATCATGCCTCATCACAGTTGCCTCATTCAGAAAAGCCTTGTGTGATGTGCAGGCTGGGTTCCTGTTTCTGCTTTAAAAAAAAAAAGAAAAAAGTATTTTTATTCACACACAGTAAAATGTCTTTAAAAGAGACATGAGGAGGTCAACTGAATGAAACAGAAGCATGAAGCTGTATCTATCCATGCTATTTCTATATGCAAACCTATATAGTACCAGAAGTTAACTTGACCAGAATTCCATCCTTCCAGGTAAAGAAAAAGAAAAAAAAAATTTTTTTAAGAAGCAATAATTTAAATAAAAACAAGAAAAAAAAATTAATCACAAAGTTATACAGTAGTTCTGCCATCTAATAAAATGTATCTTTTTTTTTTAATGTTCGTGCTTCGTGACAGTGAGGAAAATAATTTGCTATCTCTGTTGCAGTGTTTTGAGAAAACCTTAAAATCCAAAAAGCACTTAAAGAGCATCACATACACCTAAACTTATTACAATACATATACTTAATATTAAATTATTTTAATAACTGCAAAATAGTAGTTTTCTTTATTATTTTGTGATGGTTTTCATGGCTATATAAATTGAGTATAAGCATATAAAATATATTCCAAAATCAACAAATTTTGCAACCCAGTAGTCAGGAAAGGTTTCAGGGTGTTTTGAAAGGTTCTTAATTTAAAAAAAGCTACATAAAATCCTCCAGCAACATGCTTCTACACAGTGTACAGAAATCTAAGTGATTATATACAAAATATTGGGAGGGGTGGATTACACAGAGGAATTGGTTTTGTTTCTGTTTATATTTCTGAAAGGTTTTCTAAAGCTTGCCAGAAGAGTTCAATGAATATTGAGGAAAAAAAAAAGACATGAACACATATTCAGTTAAAAACTTACATTTATATTTTTCTTTTTATGTGCAAAGTTTTCTTTGTATAATTTGTTGTTTTTCTTTCAAATAATTATTGCATAATAGATACTCTAATGTTTATACACAGATCACTAATGTGCATGTTCAGGTTAAAATGTTTGTTAAATCTGTTTAATTTTCTGTATTTTACTATCAGCTCATGTTTATGAAAGATCTGTAATCAAAACAGGAATTTTGGCTTTTCACTATAAATTGTTAACCAGATAGATGTAAGAAGTTTCTAAAAGATAATATCTACAAGTGAAATGGTAGTTTAGAAAATAATTCCTAACAGTGCTGGTGACTGCTTTCCGTATGCTTGGTAGTTGCTTCCCCCTCCAAGGAGCAAAGGCTGGGATCTGCAAGTGTCCTGAATGACACCAGGAAATATGCTCTCTCCAACCTCAAGATACCTCTCACATTCACACTCATTCTCCACACAGGGTGCTTGCCACATTTCCCACAGCGAAGAAGATTCCACTTTCAGATTACACTAATGACCAGTTTTATTTATTGCTTGGCACTTGCCTTTTGCGGAGCTAATAGTTGAAAACTGGTGTATCAGTTAGGAGCTCTGATCACAAAAAGGAATATAAACATGCTGATTCAGGTAATCGGCAAGATCCAAAGCCAGTGAAAAAAGCAGTAAGAGAAGAATCAAATATTTGAGACAACCTGAAATCCATTTTAGTCAAACTGTGGTTAGAATAACGGACATATTTGTAAAAATTATTACTGTGTAATTGAAAAACAATGGGAAGTGTTTATAAAATGAAATATCCAGAGTTGCAGTAGTTAAATGGTAATCTGAATTTTAGAGAAGAATTTTAGAAAAGATAATCTTATGCTCCAGGTGTCAAACCACTAATTCAAAAAAATTTGAGATATATTCTATTCTATTCTATTCTATTATATTCTATTCTATTCTATTATATTATATTATATTATATTATATTATATTATATTATATTATATCTCTTACAGAACCAACATATTTGATAGTCCTTCTCTGAAGCAGTTGGAGCAGGTTGGTGTTTAATAGTCAGTAAGGAAATTCCTGTATTTTTGTTTCAGAAAAACAACCGTGCATTTCTGAAACATGAAAAAAAGTTTAAACAAAGCATCTCCAAACTTTTTTTATTTTTCTGAAAGATAGGTCAGTTTAATAATAACCAGTTATCTCTGTTTGTATTCCTGTTATAACCACCATCCAGAATAAGAGGCATCCTTGCATTGATGCTGCACCAAAAAAATGTTAGGGATATATCACTATACTCTAGCTTGCTCTAAAGAAAAAGAGATAGTCTCAGGATTAAGCAAGAAAAGTTGCATCTCCTCTGAGTCATAAACTCCTCTAATTTCCCCAGTCTTGTCTTCCAGAGGAATGAGAATGTTTCTTTTCACCTTTGTCATGGAGGATCCCCTGAGATACTTTATACAGTGAATCCTGATTCTCCAGGATTTAAGGAAGTATTAGTCTTCCTGATTGTTCCCAAAGCCAAAATCACAACCTTAAGGAAGCTAAGTCTGAAGCCTATAAAACCTCCACCTCAGCATTCCCATGCCACGTGCTCTGCTCTTTAATGTGGATTTAAAATGCTTCCTAGGGTACAGTAAGGAATATCTGTATATAGTTTTAGCCTCAGACACCTAATCTCTCTGGAATTGATTGTTATTGTATGTGAAGGAAAATTTTATTTAGGTACTTCTAATCAGTACTCTTGTCAAATGAAAATAAGCAACTCCAAACTCCAAGTAGAGAACTACTTCTTGCAACACTTTCCCCCTCAATTTATAAACTCCATGCTTCTGCAGAGAACAAAATTTTTCCTTTAAAACTAATAGCTATTACTTAAAGTTTATCAGAATGGACAAAAATAGCTTATCAATAATGTAAGACCAAGAGATTTACCAGACCCAAAGCACCTCTGAGGTAACCTTCTTTGCAGTGACCAATGTCCTCCTTTCACTTCCCCCTCAGCACTCAGTCCCTGATGTGATATTAGAGATTGCAGCCCTATACAGTGTAACATAGTGTTTTGATAGTGACGTCAAGGATTTTCTCTTCAGCATATTATTGTTATCTGCTGTCTTTTCCACCTTGCTCACTACTGACAGGATTGGTCCTCAGTTCCCCCAGAGTCAGGGTGGAAGCCAGGATTAGCTCTTTATTTAGGTGTCCTGCTTTTCAAAACAGCAAGTGGAACTCCTTTAGCAGCAGTTGCTCACAAAGGAGATTCAACTTATTAGGAGGAAGAGAAACCACTGGAAAACTGATGCAGCCTCAGGATAGATATTTTTCCTTGCTCCAAAGTCTCTGTTTCTGACTGAGGGTAAAAAGCAAATCTAGCCTGCAGGCAGAGGCAGAAGAAGGGTCATGGTCTAGGTGGCTAATACTTAATCATATTTTTGGTGTCTTTAAGCTAAAAGAAATTAAATATTTTGGGTTTGCATATGTTTGCCTAGACCTTGTCTAGACTTGCCTTGACTATTGCAGTAGCCTATGGATATACCAGTACAGGAAGACTGTTATTATTTTTAAATTGAGGAATATTTAGTTGCTTTAAGGTGACTGTCTCCTGTGGTGCTTACATAGAAGACTTTCAGGCCCAGCTAAGCATTCCTAGAAACTCCCTCTTCTACCAAAGAAGAGTCAAAGAACAATGAAAAAATATTTGATTGCATTAGATGATGAAAGTTGAAGTCCTACAGCACAATAGTAGAAGATAGCTATTTTTAATAGTAGTATTATTTTTAATAGTACGACTTCCCAATAGAGTGAAGAGTCTTTCCTGGTGTCGATGGCAGATTAAGGACTTCAGAAGATGATGTCATGGAGATAAATCACCCCTGCAAAGTCTGTGCAGGGCAAGGCCAATGTGACAGACTGGTGTGCACAGTAAATGAGCACAATAAGCTCCCCAAGTGCTTGCACTCACTGGGTAATGTTGTGACTGAGCAAAGTCCTGTGGACACCTATAGACAGTGGGGAAAAAACTACAAGTAGGGGTTGACATCCATGAGGTTGAGGAGCCAACAGCTGATGGGAAAGATGATAAGTGAAACAATGTAGCTCTGAGGGCTGATCAGCTCTGTCTGTTGACACAGAAACTATCTCTGTAGCACTACCTACCTGTTGTGTAACCACAATGCAATATGGTGGGGGCAGGAAGAAATAGCTCATGTGACATGATCACAGAAAGGCCACGCATGAAGCGTGGGCTGGGCTGTATTAGTGATCCAACAGTTTTGCTATGTTCTCCCAGGAGATGTTCTACCATCTTTCAGGCTGTCCATTGAGCAGGACACTAGCAAAAATATGTATTCCACTGTTTGTGCTTCCATTAGAGAGCTTCTTGGCTATGGAGACTTTCAGTGTGTAGCGCTTTGAGAATTGCCATGCTGGAGCAAATCAGAGGTCCTTCTGACTCTTATCTCTGAGGAAAACTTAAGAACATTTTATGTAGAACAAAATATGGAATAACCACACCAGCAACAAGCTTTCTTTGCATCCCCTGATGATCACAGAACTATCCTTGTTCTGTAAAGTTTAGATGTAAGGATTTGCTCTAGGCCCTTTGTCATCTGTGGAAAAAGAGCCAGTGCCATCGTTGGTCTGGTTTGAGCCACATAACATGAACAATTCATGACACCAATTAACCTATTCAGAATTGGTG
>VZTV01083482.1:0-10230 GCA_013400875.1 Anhinga rufa | reverse complement strand
TTTAAAGTGAAAGAGGGTAGATTCAGGTAGATATAAGGAAGAAGTTTTGGATGATGAGGATGGTGAAACACGAGAACAGATTGCTCAGAGAGGTGGTCGATGTCCCATCCCTGGAAACATTCAAGATCAGGCTGGATGGGGCTCTGAGCAACCTGGTCTAGTTGAAGATGTCCCTGCTCACTGCAGGGGGGTTGGACTAGATGACCTCTGAAGGTCACTTCCAAGCTAAACCATTCTATGATTCTACGATTATCACAGGTAAATCCCATAGCAACACCTCAAAATGCATAGTTGCCAGAGAAGTTGGTTGGCTGTACCTGCGATGTAAATGCTTAGCTATAAGTTAAGGATTTTAAGAATTGGGCCTTAAGTACTGTGAACCTGTAGGTCTTCTGTGTGGTAGACGTTCTACTGTAGTGTGAGTGAGCAGAACATATGTCTCCAAAATAGGATAAATTTGTGCAGAAACACCTACAGCTGTAACTCAGGTGAGTTTCAGTAAGGTAAGTGCATTCAAAAGGAAACAACAGAAAAGCATGTTCTGGGATAAGTGCTTAATTTAGTTTTGCTTGCCAGAAGTCATAAATTGCAGTAGTCTTTATTATAAGGCGGTCCATATTTGCTTCTTGTTTATATTTGTACTATGTTTATGTGCAACTGAAAAGGCCTTAGTATTAGATTTGCAATGTGTAATGCTAATGAGTCTTTTGAGAAAGAATATTATAAATGTACATCATGTTTGTTAACATGATTTTGAATGCAGAAAACGTCTCCTGAATTACTGGTAAAAAGTGCAGACAGGGATGTTTGTTAGTAAAACTTTCCTTCCTGTGGGTGTTGAAATATTGCTGTATGGTTGGGGTATTCCAGTAAATCTTAGTGAGTCTGAAAGTCAGAAGCTTACTGTTTTGTGATGCGCCTGCAATGAATCTTGTCATCTGTAAATCCAAGTTCTTTCTTTTAAAGGTCAAAAATGCCAGGAAGCATTGGTGCACCTGGTATTAACTTTCATTATTTCCATTGGCATTGAAAGAGGAGATACAAATCATCAAGTGTTTCTAAAATTAGATGCAGAATTACAATCAATCCTAGGTCCTTGAGTCTCTCCTATGAGTCATTTCTTTTTGTGTGCGTTTTTGTTCACATTAGTACAAATAGAGCCCGTACTTGTATCCCATTCCTGATGAGATTTAGAAATTGAATTAAGCAGAAAGGGAATATTTCAGTCTGGGCACCTTAATCGTTTTAGCCCTGTTGTTAGGGGAGCGGCAGTTTTGGAACTCCCTCCGACAGATCATCAGATAAATGCTTCTCACCCATAGCAGGGCTGAGCTATTTTAACTTAACTGTAACTTCATCCCAGTGATTAAAATTATGTTCTCCTCACTGAGCAGAAAAAGGCTTAATAGCAGGGTGGTTTCAAGCATTGTCCGGATACAATGTACAGAAAGAACAGAAATGATAAATAAAATGAATGAGGAATATTTCCTGCTCCTCCTTTCTTTTTAGTTAAGCTTTAATCATGTTGGAGAAGTCTCTGCCCAGTGTCATCCTGCACTACTGTTTGTGAAAACAGCCCCACATAAATCTGTGAAACTTGTGTGACCAGCGTTTTCACTGAGAACGTTGAAGTGAGCACTCTAACCAAAGGCATTTGAACCACAGTTACCACCCGAGTCATGCATTGTCTGTCAGAATTTTCTAAAATGATCGGTTTACTGCTCTGAGCGGGACTGATAAGAGCTGGCTGCTACCAGAGTGATGGAGTTTAAAGGTGGAAAGCAAGGAGGCTCCATAATGGCTTTTCTCCTTTCCAGTTTAATCATCAGTAAATTTTACTCTTATGAATGAAGCTTGATTGCCATTGAAAATCCTAACTTTTTTCCTACTTGAGTAGACTTCAACTTTTAATACTGTTCCTATAATGCTTGAACACCCAAAGGCATAGTTAACCTCTTTGGGTAAATCCTGATGTAGTGTCTGGTGTGGCACATGCCACTTGTGAAATCACCACTGTTGTCATTCACGTGTGGGTAACAACTAATAGATAATAAATGTATCGTTTTAGCTGGATATGTTAATTTTGGTAATTATTAAATCAAAGCTTGATGACTATATAAAAAGTAAAAGGAGCATCACCAGTGTTATTTTGCAGGTTAATATCACACAGATCAGGAGAAAGTTTTTTGTAAAGAAGTAATTTTCTCTGCACACTATCTACACGATTATGTGGTATGTTTTGGTTTGATTGTGGGTTTTTTGGACTACACTAGGAAAAATTGGATGTATGTAATGGTCTTCATAATGTTACTGGTCTAAGAAGGCATAAGCACTCTGTTATTGATCCATGGAAACATATTGCTGTTCCATATTTTTAATTAATACTTAGATGATGATGGTGTGAATGGGCTGCCAGGTATTTTAGGGCTAGTAGTAAACATCAGGAAAATATTACTGTAGAGGATGTGAATAGCAGCTTACAAGTGGGTTGTCCCGTTAACAACTATGACCATATGATTCCGAAAAATGTATAAAATACTCTGGCTCATGAGACAGGAAGCTGATCAGCATTTGAACTATTTATACAACCATTAGAACTAGAATTGTTTTCTCTGGGTCGTCTTAAATGTAGAAGCAACAGTTCTGATGTTTCTAGGAAGTGTAACTCTACCCTGTATGCCCAGAACAACTATGTAGTAAATGAAAGTAAGCCCAAAAGGGTTCACACTTAAATGAATATGGACATAGTATTATAACCAGAGTATGCGCTGTGGATGTCCAGGATCTCTAAGGCATATGTTCTCCACTGAGTGTACTTACTGTGTAGTACCCTCCAATCAACAGTACAGCTTCTACTTGTCCAGAAACCTAGCAAAATACAGTAATCCCTCTCACTCTGGATAAGACTGGGGAAAAAGCATATGTCTATTTTTCCCAACAATAGCCCTTCTGCAATTGTTAGAAAAACAAGCAAACAAACCAACCCTGTCTTTTTGTAGTAGTTTCATATAACTTAATAATTCTTCTTTTTCCCTATAGGCATTAACACCTATTTAGCTTTTATGAGCCAAATAGTTGAACATAAAACTGAGCTCAAGTTGCTGAACTTTGGCTGCCCTAAATCTGACTTTACTGATTATCATTGAGCTGAATGTTTTCTGCTTCTAAGAATGCTAAATTAGTTCTGAGCTTGCCCAGGAAATGCTCACTGGGAGGGTCACAGATATTTCAGTCTGACGTTCTTGTCTTCTGCCCAATTATATCTAGGGAAATGTTTCTAAAAGAGGTTGCCTATGAGATGGAAAACATCATGTGTGTTTGCAAAGCTGAGACTTTACACACAGTACTAGATTGGATCTCAAGAATTTAGCTTCTGATTTGGGTGAAGTATTGTATGGTTTCATTCTGAACATAGGTCTGTATGCAAAGAACTTTCCTCAAAGTTGTTTCTCTCTCTGTCTATTTATGCATCCCAGGTCTTCTTTCAGAGATCTGGGAATATTATATTTTTTGTAGGGTATTAAAGTTCTGCAAAAGCTTTGGGTCACCTGTGTATGAGGAATGAAATCTTGACTTGAAAGAAAATTGTTTCAATAGTCAATTAACCTTGCATTTTATCTGCAATCTAAGTATGCTTAGCCTTGTCTCTGAGCATACCTCTTGGTACTTGGCATACCTCTTTGAACTAGATTCTTGGGTTTGGCCTATTAACCCTGGGTATGTATTTGTATATTAAGATCAAATAAACTCTAAAATTTGCATTGGCTGAAATGAACAGATGGAACAACTTTAGCTGGTTGTTTTCCAGGCCTTGAAGAACTCCAAACTGGCACTATGTAGAGGTGCATTGATGGAGCACTCTGTCGCAGATCTCCCAGTATGTAACGATAATACGTAATACATTCATTACGTTACATCCTTTTGTATGGTCTGATATGCACAGTAAGTTACAGCTCTTTTAAAAATGTGTTTGAATGCATTATCTTAAAAACCTAAAACCTTCACCATGTAAAACTTATAGTTCCAGCATTTGGGCGGGGGGGTGGTGTCTTTTTTTTAAAATCTGGATTACCTTTCTCTTCTCTGCAGTTTAGAGTATAAATCAACCCCTGGTATTGGTAATAATTCTGCAGTGGAAGGGGATTTTTTCAAGACACCTGTAATCTTAAATAGCTAAACAAAGCAGAAAAAAGTTGTAATGAAAAAAATCACCCTTTAGCTGAGACCTTTTTATATTGAGCTTTAGCCTGGAGCACATTTTTATAGCTGAGTTATAAACCTGTAAAACAATGTTTCTTGTAAAGCAGAGCCAATGATCTGCAATAGTTGAAAACAGACTTTATGGTCTAAAACATCCTAGAATTGGTTTGAAATACTTAATGCATATTTTAAGCACATAAATTCTAGAGCTATGTGAAATTTTGCTTGCTCTTTGATTCTCTGGGGGACATGTTTTGGGTGACTGATGACTATTTGTTAAAGTCAGCAAAAATTAATTCACCTCATAAGAAACACATTTCTGGTGAGGGACTCCGGAATCATCTTTAAGAAGCATTATTCTTTAAAACAAAAAGGGAGTCTCTTATTTAAAATCCATGCTAGTCATGAGTCACCATCTTATATCAAATCACAGAAATTTTGGACATGGAGAGGACATTGTCTGTCATGCAACTCATTCTTCCTCATTCAGCTGTTTTCTATATTTATTAATGCTAATGTAACTATTTTTTATTTAAAAGCTTGTGATATTTTAACTACTGTTAATTAAGAGGTAGCTTCAAATAAATAGGATGTGTAAAACCAAGGCTCATTCACCTTTAGCTTAGACAGCCTTCTTCACTCAGGCAGAACTTCCACCAAAATCAGTTCAGCGTAGAAGTGCTCAGCTCAAAATCAGGTTTGCTTGAGTAGCAAGTGCAAAACCATGGCCTGCCCTAGGATACTAATGACATTGACTGGCAAACATTATGAAGCCAAAATCCCATTCACATTTTAGCTGGAAAAAAAGAAGCAACAGGGAACCCTTCCTCCTACTTGCCTTCCCAAGACAGGAAGGAACATCGAGGACATCTCTTTCCACTGAATCTCTTAGCCTTTGTTCAGATTTGTGACCCAGCCCAGTGAGGAGATAGGCCAGCCCCATGCCAAAATCCACCTGGGCAGTTGCTAGGGTGCCCAGGCTGCATGCTGCCAGCCAGTCCTGTGGCTGCCCTGGTCCCGCTGAGTGAGAAGAGCAGTCCCTGTCGGAGCATGGCCTGGAGCAGGGGGGTGCAAGCCTATGCTCACCCCCCATGCTATAGCCCTGCACTGGGACTTACCTATTCAAGAAAGGGATAAACAGGCCTTAAATTCTATATTTTGGCTTAATCTTATGAATGATTACTTGGAGACAGTCAGGTGAAGCAGGAGAAGGAGGAGTGTGGGCAACATTGGTATGGTTTTTTTTCCTTAGAAAATGCTATCCCAAGTAATGTGATTTCAGTATATCCATAACCGACAGGGATTCAGGCTAAGATGGTGACAAGAAAGGGGATGATATTGTCTGTTACTTTTAATAAAACTTTTATTCAGTGATAGATTAAAGATATGAAACTATAAATGAGACTGTCAACTGATAAGGCTTTGCCTGCAAATGCAATATTATGAAGGTAAGCTTTCAGTGACATTCCTTACCTCAGGCTACCAGCAGATTAAGCAAGTCATTTCTATTGCTATTGACACTGATGCAGTATTGTTTCTTTCTCATATCTTTTACATGCCTTGTCAGTAAAAAATGTGATAATTCCCTTCACAGTCACCAGAGGTGGTTCTACAAGGCATCAGAGGATGGTGAGTTCTTGCTCGCAGCAGAGTGGCCACTTGTGGCTAGACGAGCCTATGTCCAGGATATCGCTGATGTTCTGCATTGATGACATGAAGGGCTGTTACAGGCTTCTGCTTGGGATGCACATAGCTAAAACAATAAAGGATAGCAGACAAAACCCAATCTTCCCATCTATATTCTTTACATTCAATATATTAGTTAAATGGCCACAAGCTTGTGAATTTTGCTTTAAAAGCACTCTTTTTTTCCACTTTCTGATATATGAAGAGAGGCTTAAGTGGGGAGGATTTTTAAGCATTTTTAAAGAAGTTTTAGCAAGCAGTAGGGGGAAAATGGGATCTTGACATAATCAATGGCAAGGAATATTCTCTAAAAATTAAATAGAAAGGACTTGTATGCAAAATCCTTAGCTCTGGCGATATAAAAGGGATTTTAGAGAGAGGAAACAGCTTAATAAATGCCCTTGCCCATGGATGTTTTTCAAACACTGATGTAATGGCTCACACCAGCCCTACTTCTAGCCCTGACATGAAGAACCTATGGCAGTATAAGAAAAATAGTAGCCCAAGGGTGAGATGGGGATGTAGCTGAAGTATACTGTGCTACAGCTGTTTCCTATGGCCTGGAAAGGGGTTCTGAGAAACAAAGTATAAGCTAGGGCTAACTAAGCCTGTACCAGGGTCTGGGAGAAAAGACAGCGTCACCCACAGCCTGAGGAACACAAAGTGGGTTTCAGAATCACTTTTCTCCTGCTCAGTTTCTGTCCTGAGCACCTCATTTGGAATAGAAACAATTTCTTATCCAACTAACTGTAAAACAAATTGCTTGAAGGCTATCAAGTGTGTGTGGAGGACCTGAAAGCTTTAACTGACAGATGAAGACGAACTTTGCACATTTCTATGGGAAACGCAATGGCAGAAAGAGTTTTCAAGATGGATAATATGTATGAGCAATACCATATTTTTGTACGGTTTAAGATTTCTGGTTTTCTCTAAGTTCCAGTCTGCAGCAGTCACTGCACTCTTCGGACAAAACTCGGGAGAATGAATCTGTCATAATGTGACATGACAGGCCCGTGACATGACAGGCCCATGACATCTGTGTTTGAACATTATTCTCCAGAAATGAGAAACAGTGCATTAAAGAAGCCTCGTTCATGTGGTATACCAATCACTCCCTGATAGCCTCCCTTTTAGTTCTTAAAGAGACTGTTAGGGATGGTGATGAACCATGCTAGTCCATTTACTAGCATAACAGGAATTATTAACTCTAATAAATGTATTATTATGTAGCCATTAGGTATCAGTTATGAAACTGCTTAATGACTGCATGATTACTTGTAAATGGATTTGGAAAGGAGCTAAATTGGTTATTTATTGACCATACTGAAAAGCATTATTTATTGACTTGGCTCAGTAAGGTTGATTTTTCAAGCCAAAATGAGATTCTAAGTTTGTAATGATCCAGCCAGTGTGTAAGTTGATTCAGGATAATGACATTTTTCTGAAAAACTGCTAAACTTATGGTAAAGAGGATTCTAGAATGAACTGAGTTCCTCTTCCCTTTCAAGTTCATTAACTAATTACTTTTAAATGTGTTCCTGAGACAAAAATCTGAGAAACAGATAATTTAACTAGCTACATTGAGATACTGCTTCCAAGTAGCATGTGGTCCTATGAGTCAGCACTAGACAAGGCTATCAGGTGTACGCAGAATGTATCGCTGTAAAGCTAGGGCACACATCACTTTTGTCTGGGCTCTCTGCTGGGTAGATCATTTGCTGTACTGATGCTTTAAAATTTGCTGCTACAATACTTTAAAAGACTGAAGCAAGTAAACAAGTTTAATTTCATGGGATATAGTCTTCTCACTGAAGTTGATCATATTTATCTCCACCATATAAAAACTAATTTTAGTCTGATTATTTTCTAGAAAAGAAAGGCTGAGGCTACAGCTGACTGATTTAATTCTAACAGAGAAAGGCAAGGCAAGAAAAATACTGAGGCGAAGTTGTCAAGTGCAGGAGTTCAGTGTTTGCTTCTTCAGTAATATTTAATGCATGTTAAACATTTAGTGCATTTAATCCCATAGACAGACATTGCACATGCATATGGTCCTAGACTATCAGAAGAAGAAAGAAGCGTTATAGCACTCTTGAAATATGTTTAATTGCTTTTAAATACAGAAGACTGCTGACTTTCATGGACATAATAGGGACTTTGTAAGCTGTTGCATTTTGGAGGTTTTGGGGTTTTGTTCAGTAGTAAAAACAAGTTCTTGTGAAGCAGATCAGTATTATTTGACTTCTATTTCTGGTGAGTACAGAGCTCAGACTTCTAATTATTGCATAAAAAATTTCTACAAATTATGGTAGGAAGGGATAGAGAGTTGATATCAATGTGAAAAAAACGCACTTGACAAAGTTGAGAATATTAAAGATGTTCAAGAGGTCAGAGGGTATGCAAAAGCTAATGAAGGTCGATCTTTAAAAGGCATTGCAGAATTTAAGCAAGCTGTTGGATGTGATGTGCTGGCAGGGTGAAGCCACTTTTCCCTCAATACTCCTGCCTGCTCTTTTCTGTTTCCTTGCTCTTGCCTTGCAGCAGGAGATAGGGCAAAGGCCATTCTGTGGTGTGTTCTTGACTATTACAACAGATACAGTAAGGACAATCTCTGCTTTAAAAACAAAAGCAACCATGAGAACAAAACGACCAATATTATGATGCCATTCCCATGTGATCAGTGTCTTTTTATTTCCCCTGAGCTGCAGACAAGGTTGCAGATGTGCCTGACTTGTTCTAAAGCCACAGCTCCTGGAAAAGGATTTGAAGGCCTACAGAGATATCACTGAGTCCAGATGAGTATTTGGCCTTTTCCTTGCTGCATTTGTCAGTATTTAGTGAAAGATGGAATAGAGGTCTGGTGTTCCAGTTGTGCAAACTTAGAAATGGTTGGAAAATTTTCAACTAAATGCTTTTTCTTTTCAATTAAAGACTAAACTTTTCACATGACAGAATTGGTTTCAACTCAGAAAAGAAATTTTTATTTTTAACAATGTTTGTGTTGAAATCCACCCCTTCCCCCCTTCTTGAATGAAAACCTACTATTATTTGCAATAAAAATAACATATTTGTTTCAATGTTGAAGCAAACCTGGAACAAAAAAATGCATCAAACCCAAGCTGAATATTCTTCAGGTAATTGAAGCAGAATACTCATCTAAAGTTAAACTTTCCCCACCCCAACTTTTATCTCCAAAATGCCTTAAGTTGTCCAATTTTAATAACTCTTAAAACAGAATCTCAAATACTTATGTCATGGCTGAAGTTTCAAGGTTTTACTTAGAAAATGGTTTGTGTGTTACACAAATATAATTAATCACGAGCGAGAACTGAATTTATCCCTTGAAAACCTTTACTATCTTACAGATGTTTACAGACTCAAGCCTGTGTGCAGTTGGCAATTGTCTGCTGCAGGCTGCTAGATAACATCTATCCTTTTCCAATGCTATTTCATAGCTATTTCATATACTATTTCATAGTATAGAAGAGTTAAGTAACAAAGGTCCTGTTAAATTTGCAAGGATGGGAAGACATCTTCCCATCTAGACAGAAATGGCATGATATGCCAGGAACAGAATCTTGCAAATTAAAAAAAGGCAGGTGGTATGACAGTGATGTATTTAGATAGAGGGAGAAAAGTACTTAAGGAATCTTTTGGGAATTACAGAGGAATTATAACATGAACAGCACTTTGTACCTTGTACAAACAATTATAGACATCGGTAGCTTTCTGAATTCTGTAAATACAGGAGCACCAAGTGATTGCAAAGAATTTTGGGTTTGCTATATGGCTGGAGGATCCTTTCTTGTTTTAGTGCATAGTAGCACTGTTTTTAGCTCCCTTGTACTGGCTTCTTTCTGCTTTAAATTGAGCAAAATAAAATAAAAACCACGTGGGTACTCCCTACAGATGAAAGCAAGGGCACCCAACATTAATGTTATAAGGCCCTGTCACCAGAATTCAAGAACTGTGTCATGTAGCTGGAAATCATAGCGGTCAGATTTTCATGGGCTGCTGACAGGATAATGCTGTATTTCACAAGTCCTTATATTTTCAATTCTGCATCAGAGCTTGTTGCCTATTATTTGCTTGTAGTTCACTGTTAAGGCTTGAGAAACATTTTTCTCGATTTACAGCTCTATTAAACTAATAAATCAATCACTTGTGTGAGGGGAGGCAGTTTGCTGGCATTTGCTTTGCCAACACACTGCCACCCACAACAGTATTCACAGGTCCTCAAAGGATACAGTAAGAGGGAGGAAGCTTTCCCTGTAACTTAATTTTTATAACATAAAACCTGTTTCTGGTGCTCTGAGCAACTTTAATGAGAATACTTTTGAAGAC
>VZTV01083477.1:0-10219 GCA_013400875.1 Anhinga rufa | reverse complement strand
TCTTTTCTTCCAAACATCTGGAAGTCCTCATAGCTGCAAGGTATTAGACCTTCTGAGGTGGATCCTCTGTTGATCCCATTTTAATCTTTCTTGATTCCTACACTGGGGTAGAGAGCAGTTTCACCTTTGAGGTCAGCTACCAAAGGGATATAGTCAATAAAAGATCTGCAGTCACACAACCTGCATGTTTCAGTGTGCAGCTTTAAGGTCCTTGGCTCTCTGTGTGCCATTCAGAAGTCAAGAAATCAATGCTTATAATTCCTCTATGTAAAATAGGGGTTGGGAGAAAGGAGAGTTAGCTTTTGTGCAAGAACAATATTTAACAACATAAGAAAGAGCCATCTAGATGTGTTGATGAACACAAGGCAGGAGATGACTAAGTGTTTAAGATATGGAGAGATAACAGACGAGTTCTGCCCTCGATATTAACTGTGTGTGTTATCTGAACCACTGTTTGGTAGCAGCTTGGGGTACATGTTCATCCAGGGAATGGCAATCACTGAGGAGGCTGTCTTTCTCAGATAATTTTTATTTGGACTTAAGTTGTTTCAAGCCACATCAAAAGCCTGACCCTGACTAACTCTGGTTTGGCACCACCCAAATCCTCCATTAGTTAGGAAGATGCATGTCTCTGTTGAACCACGAAACTCTTACTGCCAAAATAGCTTTCCTTGTTACCTCAACTATTTTCTCTTCTGTTGCCTGGGTAGCTCTTCTTACTCTCTTTCTCTGCTACATTAACACTAGCAATTAACTGAACTGTGTCAATCAGAGGTGATGGGTGTTACGCATTGTTAATTTTTTAAAAACATGAGTACAGTGTACAAAACTGCAGCTCAAGAACAGGAATAGAATTAACTTCAGCTTCACAAATTTCTACATGGGACTTAATAATAGCAAACACAATTAACACTGGGCACTATTACGCAAGTCATTCTCAATTCATCTTTGTGTGCTTTATTAACAAAAAAAAAACAAAACCAAAAAAACCCCAACAATTCCCAGCCCATCTCAGTGGAAACCATGAAGGGTCCCCAAAAATGTAGTTGCCAATCTATTGTCAGTCAGTGTGCCAATGGTAAAATTCCATTTCTTAATCCTCCTATCATCCAAGACCACGAGGTACTGAAGCAAACCTGGCACAACATAAAATGGACTTCAACACCCAATTTTTGCATAGTCCAAAATTTTGTTTTACATATTAATGGATAACTGCCAAACTGCAGGCAGCCGGCTTCATTGACTCAATAACCTGCTGGAAAAATATCCCCCATGTGGATGACCATCTGCACCCACACAGCTGAGGTGTTAAATTATTTCATCACCGTCCCTGTCAAAATTTTAACTTCTTGACCTCCATAAAGAAATCCTGTGCCATCCCACCTAAAATCAGCCATCAATTTTTAAAAAATGCTATAGCTGAAGCACTGGGATAACTAAAAATATCTAATTAGACTGACAAATTTTCCTGCTTGTCCAGTATTTACACTCCAAGTAGGTGGGGGAAGAAGAGGAAGGAAACAATTCAGAAAGATAACTTAGACCTCTTCACTCCACCCAGAGACTGTTTGCAAAGAAACTTTCCTACATGCTGTTCTCCATGCCAGCCACAGCTGATAACATCGCATTTCTTGGTTTGTGTTCATACACTGCTGTTACTTTTCTTAACTTACTTGACTGTCTTTTCTCTCAATACATCTTTTATTCCCTCTCCTTCATTTTTTTTTCTTCTCCTTTTTCTGAATATCCTCTCCAAAACAGAGTTGATTCATTGCCCAAGGTCAGACAAGCCACTACCATGGGAATTACTTTTTGCTCAACACTTTCTTTAAAACATCATATTCAAACTGGATCCAAATTTCACCTCCTGCACAATTTTAAACTGTTGATCTTTCTACTACTATTCACAGCAAAATCTTTCACCATTTCACATCTTGCCTTTTTCAGTCCTCTCTTTTCTGATCTTAATGACTGCAAACATGTTCCTCAGCTCTAATATATTCAGTATGCTGCTATTCAGATTTTCTTGCTCATTATTAACTACATAAATGTCACCTTTTTCGTCCCTTCTCAGATTCTCCTTCACCTGCTTAACACATAAAGCCTTACATGAGCTTAAGTTTTGTCAAATTAGTTCCATCCTCCCTATTTTTTATAACTTATATAAAGTTGGCCTCTGGTTTTATTCTGCCAGCAACTGAAGCCTTCACAGAACAATCAGCCTCCTCCTTAAACACTTTAGGCCTTTCTCCTGCATAACTTTCTCACTTAGCTAACAAAGGAGGCAGACAGCTTATTAAATTCTTTCCCTGTCCTCCTCTAAAACTAGTTTTAAATCTAACTTTGTAGTTCTGGTGCCTGATAAATCTGATGATCACCACTGATGAATCCTCCATCTTCCCTTCCATACTTCCTCACTTCAGTGAAGTCTCTTATTCCTGCTGTTCTTTATCCAGCTTCTGAGTCCAATTAGAGGGAAATCTCAAATGATGCTTGCCAACCTTGGCTTATCATAGTCATTCCTTTGTGTATTATCTCATCTGTATGTTTTGTTTATTTGGTGTCTCTTGGAGCATCAGTCCTCTGGAACCTTTTTATTTATGTATCTGCAGTACCACTTACCAACAAGAACATTAACTTTTTTTTTATCATTTTAACACAGGTGAGAGAGATCAGCTGGTCTATAATAATCATCTTGGTTCCTATATCAATGGAGACAACTAACATCTCCAGAGGCATTTTTTTTCACTGATATCAGATGGCTGAAGTGAACAGAAATTATCCTATATTTACATCAAGAGAGTGAGCTTCTGTAAGGATACAGCCATTATTTGTGTTATGACAAATTAAAACAGTAACATGATTTCATTTTATTCCATTACCATGCATTTTCATCCACCTATAGCTAATAGTTTGTTGGATTTTTTCATTTTAAGGATTAAAATTTGCAATACCTGGTCTCTATATAATAGTGATTTCTTGACAAGCTTCACCTAAAAAAATTTCTTTTGACCAGAAGAAGTAGGAAAAAATATATTGAAAAAAAAACCACTTTCCACTATTTTTATTAGATCTGTAGTCAAAATAGAACTTATATTTATCTTGTCACTGATATCTACATTCAGAAAAGTTTTTTTTAATGAATAATTTCAATAAAAAATTGAGCTTTCCAACACTTCTCCAGAATCTAGACTTTTAATCTTAATATTTATAAGTTTCATTATGGAATTGTTAATCGTTACTAATGAAAGCTACAGAACTGAGAAGTGCTCATAAGAGATCTCACAGACAGAGATAGGAGTAGAAATCAGTTTTAGACTTCAAATTTACAAGGTATTCTCTTAGAACTTGTTGTTTCTAGGAAGGCTTACTCAGTTTGACTTGTCTGGTGTTTGAAAATACATCCAGAATACATCTCAAACAGTACGTGAATAGTATAAACACTGTAGGCACTATGCTCTTGCAAACAACAAACCCTCCCAAACTGACCTGAAATATGATGTAACTTTGACCCAACCAACAAATAAGTAAAGCTTTGGACAAGCCTATCCAGAATTTGACAAGCCTAAAGACTATTAGAAATGAACACACAAGCTCCACAACACCATATCTATTGCCCCCAAATTTACAGAAAGATTAAATACCTGCATGAGCTCAGACAGCTGTATTCAGTTCCAAAATCTTTGGAACTACCCAGCTGTGGAATCTGCTTGTGCATTTTAGCTTTCTCACAAATTGCTTACCGTGTCTATAAGCCACATATGGTATGCCATTATCATCAGTCTGAAATCTGAATTGTTTCTTTGGCCACCTAAAGCAGACTATTGTTTCTGTTCCCTGATTACATTAAGTTGCATACTTCTAATTCTTCCCCAAACAAATTTAGTTTCACAATTAAACTAATTTTGTTTTATGATTAAATGTATCTTGGCTGTGAGCCTGAAATTCACTTTCCATGAACACTTGAAAGAACAAAACTTAACTCGCATGAATTTTCATAAAAAGGCTGTGTGGAGAGATTGGAACATAAGCAAAGAGGAATTTTATGCAAACTTTTCAGAGATGTTTGGGAGAAGCATTTCTATTTGCCCTGCTTGATTGTTAATATGTATTTCTCTCTCAGTGTGTTTCTGCAAATTTTTTGTAGTTGTTGCATTTATATTACTTAATACATAAACAACAGCTACAATAACAATGTGTGTAATACATCAGCTACAATAGAGCATGAACTATATATATTTTGTGCAAAAAAGCATATTAAACGTTTTGTTTTACAAAGTCAAGCACTTATATTAGGAAGTGGCAGATATAAAGTGATGTAAATGAAACTTTATCCTACTTGGCTCTCCGAACATGCACTGGGACAGTTTTTAATTCTGTGATCATATACAATGCTCTCTCCACAAATGCATTAATGTCTGTGAACTGGGATCTCAGGTTCAGCAGTGTTATTCTCATGAGTTTACAGAAGTGGCATGCGATTCCACTGGTCATATAAAAGTTTGGTGTAAATATGCCGCATTCCAAATAATAATCAGTAAAGATTTTTTAAAAAAAATAAATCCTGCAGATTGAGAGCTTTCCTTGTGCATTGTGGTATGTTTCAGGTGACAGTTTCTACTCTCTCTTGTTTGTCAGTTGTAGTTCAGAACTACGGGATTGAGATCAGCCACAAGAAAGGCTTGAAGAGTATTTTGTACCATAAAGAGGATATGACATATTTATACAATAAAGAATTTTCATCATGGATATAAATCACTTTATAGAGAAACAATTATTATTATTTTGCAATTGTAGTCAAAATCTGTAATGGTTACTGACAGGAGATAATATTATTATTAATTTTCCCTGTGCTGCAATGTACTGAACAAGACAAGGCTAGCAACTTTTCAAGGGATAGAGTCACGTATTTTGACAGCTGTCCAGTACCTGGACCTGTCTTTACAGGTAGAAGATTCAAAGACTCTGCTGACTACCTTTGTACAAAGGACATTTTATGATCAGGGTATGCTGTTTACTATGTAAAAAAATCTCTAACTGTATTCCTGACTCTCAGAGGAATATTTCCTGAGGCCTAGTGAAATTTCACAGCCAAAAGTTTTCAAAAAGGTTGTTGCTGACTTTTGTGGGGAGGAGTTGATTTTTACTTTGTAGCACATTCATGTGTTCACTTGAGGATCTAAAAATGGAATCATCCCAACATTACTTCTGAAAAACATTGGTGTTATTTGATGTTCCCATCTGCAAAATATAGCAAAAGTGTCTCACAATTATGATTCCTACGTCAAAATAACTCATAGATTTTAAAGTAAAAGGAATAATGGAGATCACAGAGTTTTGCCTATTAATTTCTCTATTACAGACTGATTTTCTGGTTAAGATACATAGATTCTCAAATTCTTTCTAAAAGATACAATTCAATAGGGATGAAAAAAATTAAAATATGCAATGTGTAAATAAAGAACAGTACAACACAGATATGGCATGGAAAATTCAGGTTAGACAGTGAGGTTAAAAGTATTTGGTTAGTTATTATGTAGATAATACACAAAAAATAAGTGCAAGAATAGAGTACACCTAACATCAGAAGTAAAGGATGTTTAAGAATGCTATTAAGAAATCCATGTTCAGTCAGAAAAATGCTTCCCAGACCATTATTTTGCCTTTTATTTTTATCTCTACTCCCTCTCACAGCAAAGATCTACTACTCATTTGACTTCCAAGTAACATAACCCTAGCTGAAGTTATCTAAGCAGCTTGCAAGAGTTGTTAATACATACTAAACTACTACCAGTATTCTTATATGATTCTCTTTGTAATGGTTATCAGAGCATAAGATGGTGCAGTTACTATATTAATTACTACTCTTTGGTAAAATGAAAGAGTTGAAACATAAGTCTGCAGGTCACAGTGATACTTCATGCATTGATAATATTTTTTACCTACTTCTACATGTTACCCAAGCATAAACAAAACAGGAAATATATCACTGAGATGTCTACAAGGCCCCCAAGTACACTGATTTTATACATATATGGGATGCACCCACGAGTGCTGAAGGAGCTGACAGATGTTCTTGCTGAGCCACTCTCCATCATCTTTGAAAGGTCATGGAGAACAGGAGAGGTGCCCAAAGACTGGAGGAAGGCAAATGTCACTCCAATCTTCAAAAAGGGCAAGAAGGAGGACCCAGGAAACTACAGGCCAGTCAGCCTCACCTCCATCGCCCGAAAGGTGATGGAGCAGTTGATCCTGGAGGTCATCTCCAGGCATGTAGAGGAAAAGAAGGTTATCAGAAGTAGTCAGCATGAATTCACCAAGGGGAGATCATGCTTGACCAACCTGATAGCCTTCTATGATAAGGTGTCTGGCTGGGTTGACGAAGGGAGAGCAGTGGATGTTGTTTATCTTGACTTCAGTACGGCATTTGACACTGTCTCCCATAACATCCTCATTGACAAGCTAAGGAAATGTGGGTTAGATGAGTGGACAGTGAGGTGGATTGAGAACTGGTTCAACAACAGAACCCAGAGAGTTATCATCAATGGGGCAGAGTTTGGTTGGAGGCTTGTAACTAGTGGTGACCCCCAGGGGTCTGTACTGGGTCCAGTCCTGTTCAATATATTCATCAATGACCTGGATGAAGGGATGGAGTGTAGCCTCAGCAAGTTCGCCGATGACACCAAGCTGGGAGGAGTGGCTGATACGCCAGAAGGCTGTGCTGCCATTCAGCGAGACCTGGACAGGCTGGAGAGCTGGGCTGAGGGGAACCTCATCAAATTCAGCAAGAGCAAGTGTAAGGTCCTGCCCCTGGGGAGGAACAACCCCAGGCACCAGTACAGGCTGGGGGCTGACCTACTAGAAAGGAGCTCTGTTGAGAAGGCCCTGGGAGTGCTGTTGGACAGCAAGTGACCCTGAGCCAGCACTGTGCCCTTGTGGCNTGGACACTGTCCTGTGCCCCCTGCTCTAGGTGTGTCTTCTCACACAGGGGGTTTGGACAAGATGATCTCTCGAGGTCCCTTCCAACCCCTACCATTCTGTGATTCTGTGATATATATATAAATATATATATATAAAAATATTTCTTTAGATATATATATGCATATATGTAAAGAAAAGTATGAAAGGGAAAGTGAAGTAGCAGGGTATATGTTCAGAGCCAGTAAAAGGTAACATCATACACATGATATATGGTTTTAATAGCAACCAATACTGGTTTTATCCTGAAGGCTTTGAACGCATCTTGCCTACAAAAGCAAACACCTTTTGGAGTTGCTGCTTCAGCAATGTGAACCTTTAAATGACATGAGCTTGTGCCTAGAAGTCTACTCTAAAGCTAGTAAAGTCAATGTGAGTTTTCCAGCTGTCTTTAAAATCACAACCATAAGTCACAACAGAGTTGATAGTCTAACAGAAAAGGAAATTTAAAAATAATACACTTGTTACAGTAACACTGGTGTATCAGTGGGCCAACCAAGAGTACAGAGAAGACAAATCCTATTAAACTTAGTGGATGAGTGAAAGGAGATCAGTTTATGTTTCCTCCCTGAATCCTAATTATTCTCACAGCTGGGGAAGAATCAGTTGCTGATAATGGCCTAACAACCTCTAGCACTAACAGATATGACCTCAGGAGTAGTGATAAGAATATATAATTCTGCATTCCTTGAACTCGTCTGTGTCTCCTGGAGAATGCTGACGCAGTGGGAGCTTGGTGCCACCTTGAAAAATAGAAAACTTTACAATTTAGAAGGGATTCAATATGTGCTGGATCAGACAATAATATGTATGGGACTTTAAGATGCATTTTGCATTACTGAGGAGCAACAGCTTACAAAAAGGAAACAGTTATTTCAAAGTTTAATGTGCATGACATGTTGGGAATAGAAGTTATGTATTTGATTTCTTAATTTGTCCATGTTATTACCTAATCTGAAACTATTCACTGATTAAAAGAGTGTGAATAAATAAACTTTTTCTTTCCTGGGGAGGAATAATTCTGTGACTCTGGAGTCAACAGCAGAACTTCCAGCTGACTTCAGAAGAACATGGGATAGGATCCTATATGGACGCATTCAGTACACACCTGCAGGATATCAGAGGCCATCTTCCATGTTGTCACCTGCCAGCAGATGATGATTATATCAAATTCACAACCAAATATGTTATCAAGAGGCATCAGAGAGAAGAACAATTATCTTTTCTCATTTAGAAACAATAATTCTTTAAGTTGTAAATATTTAGCTATTTTTCATTAAAATCCATTACGTTTTAAAGACATGCTTAGTGCTTCCCTAGGGAATGCAATCACAACTATGATCTAGCGCCTAGACAGGAAACAGTAAGATGGAGAATGCCCATTTCATTTTAAACAATCCCTCATATATAAATTATTTGCCCCTGCAGAGCAATTAGAAGAGCAGCTGAATATTTTTCTTCTTTCCAGGCTAAGCAGGATGGCAGGAAGCAGACAAGGCAAAAATTTATTTCTGTTTTGCTGATAGCATCCTTATTTAAATTCTGAAATGCTATTACATTTCAAAAAATACTTTTTTCTAATCTTGAAAAAACTTAAATGATCTCTTCAGAGTATATAAATCCTCCAAGGCAGAAAGAAGCTGTGGGAAGCGATTCCCTCATGAGTTGCAGACTAGGACTCAAAGATTCCTTGCACAGGGAATGCTGCAGTCCTTTGGTGCAATAATTAGATACAGGATGACACAGACACAGTGGCTGAAATCATGGCAGCTGCAGAGAGGCTGTGTAGATGATCTCTGCCTGCCCCTGGGCAGATGGACATTAGACATATGCTGCAAGAGGCCTCATCATTCCAGCTGTGCTGTGTTCACACAAACGTGGCTTCTGGAATGCATACCCATCCAGACTTTCCCATGCCTGGTTTTAGACATGGGATGAAAAGCCTTACAAAGTCTGCTGAATTACCATTTGGCTGTTACGTTGGAACTTTGATAATGAATGAATGAATGAATGAATGAATGAATGACAGATCCCAAGTCCGAAAATAAATTGGGTTAGAATCTCTTTCAAAACTGATCTTTCTAAGTTTAACCCCAGCAATGCTTCTTCTCAGCATATGTTAAATAAGACTTCCTGAAAGAAGAAGTGAATGATCAGCAGGTCACCTTTACTTTTTCAAACCATAAACGTGATACAAAAAACTTCCCCAGCTTTGGGAAAGATACCTGGTTAGGCAATTTTTGGAGCCAGATTTGTAGCCCTTAATTCTCACTGTCACCAATAAGTTTCATCTGTGTGAACAAGTTTAAGGACGTCAAGATCTGAGCCCTTGTACACCTACTCAGATTTATGAACACAAACACACTGACAGTCCTGGATACTTACAGTGGGATATTAATTCTCAAGAGAGGCAAGTTCCTGTCGAGGGATTTATGTCACCCTCCCTAGTGAGGGCAGTATCATCTATATAGCTCATTAGAAGCAAGTAAGCTCCCTTTAACAGCATTTTCTTAATTCTCATTTGCACTGCTGGTTCCCACGTGTGAGACAGTTGTTCCTCCAACCTGCATTCCGGGCTGCCTGGCTGCAGATGCATTAGCTCTAAGGGATGCAGCACTCCAAAAAAGCAGAGAACTGTAATTCCTAAAGAAATCCTCAGAAGCTTACCTGGCTGTTAATCAAATGGAGTAGTAGTTCTCTAGCACCATGTACTGGAAGAATTTCTGTCTCAATAACTTGGGTTTTGACATAAGCCCTAGAAAAAGATGCATGCTGTCTCCAGATGGAAATCCTCTGTGACACCACCAGACATGCTACAAAAACGTGCTGAATAACAACTAAATTCAGCTTAAGAGCAAAAGATAATTGCCATGATCATTTCCACAGACATGCTAAAAAAAGAGACCATTTATATCTATTCATGCTACTGTGTACAGATTGGTTTTTACATGAGAAATCAAGATAATACTTTAAGGAGGCAATTACTGTAACATTTCACATACAGTAACCTACATATAAAAAGCATTAGTATTACAGATTATGCCCAGCTCTGCTTTTACGTGACAGTGATTATTTTCCCTGGGCTTCTTATTCTGGAATACTATTACACCTTTTGGTTTATACCCTTTTACCTTGCACACAAGTATACATCTTTGAGGGATTAAAACAAGGAGAGTTTTACTTAATAGTGTCCCATTCTCGGTAACGTTTAGTAGTTACACCTAATTAAGGGATCAATGAG
>VZTV01083462.1:0-23392 GCA_013400875.1 Anhinga rufa | reverse complement strand
TCGGGGGGGCCCCCCTGCCGCCCCCCAAGGTGGGCAGCCGGGCTCGGCGGGGCAGGAGCCGGGGGCAGAGGCAGGACCCTGCCGCCTCCTCCGGGCGTGGGGAGCCGCCGCTGGGGCGCAGCATCGCGNGGGGAGCGTGTGGTACCTTCCCGGTGCGGCAGATCTGGAGCCCGCAGCTTGTTTCGCCGCTGAGCTGCTTCGGGAGATCCGCGGGGCTGTGCTCCAGCCGTGCTGCTGCCCGGAGCCCCGCACCTGGGAGCCGCGGGCCGTATCCGGCACCTTTGGAGGGCAGAGGGAGGGAGCAGCGTTGGCCTGGGACCTCAAAGTCGTTGGTGATCACGCCATCGACAGAGCAACAACGTGGGAGCGGATCACCCGCAATTACACCCTTGGCATGCAACACCGTAGTGACTTTATTTCTGTTATTCGCAGCAGAGCGTGCTATCGCAGAGCTGGCTCCATTGTGCTAGGGACTGTGTTGCGTGCAGATCCAAAAAAGGCAAGAATAAAATGGGCTCTGCCCTGCTCCTGCGTTGCACAAGCCGAGACGTCTGTACCTTACATCGCAGGGATACTGGGTATTTGCTCTCCCTGTGATCCGACGCTCGCTGGAAAACTTGTCGCCCTGGTTAAGAGGAGTTTTCGGCTCAGCGCTTGTGCTCTGCTGAGGGAGAAAGAGGAGGGATTTGATTGCACAGGCGTACAGCTGCACCGCTCTCAAGAACAGAGCATGGGCACGGTGGGGTTGTGTGCTTGGAACATGCTGTCAAGACATACAAAAGTAAAATGTTAAGTGAAGCAGGTAGATACAGGCAAAAGGGAGACAAATAATACAGGTCACCACCCCAGACCTGCCTTTTATACCCAGACAGCATGCCCATAAACGACAGATTAAGACAGCGCTGCCACAGTCTTGCCCTTCCCCCTTGTACCAGCCTTTATCAGTTCCCCTGATAAGTTTGTTTGGGAGCGAAACCAGCAGAAAATTAACTCCGCAAAAACAAACAAATGGAGGAAGTGAGAACACGAGTCTGGGAGAGTGGGGCTGCAGCAGAGCTGATCTCAATCAGCTTAACCTGTTGTGGAACTGCACGCTTAGAATGACTTCCCTCTGTTGGATACATTGAAAATTGGGTTCAAAACCACACACGCAGACGGACTGCGTGGACTCCCGCAGAGCACGGCCCGTCCGTGCTCTGGCTGCAACGTAATGGTGCTTATGTGGGCACGGGGCAGCGTGTTGGTCACCTCACTCAAAGGCAGCTGCGATCAGCCCGTATCAAGAATCCCATGGTTATGTGGGAGCTGTGCTTACGTGGTCACTGCAGGAGGAGGAAACGCTGTGGCTCAGCTTGGACACTGGATCCACAAAGCTGGAGTTAAAACCGAACAGTAGCTCTTCAGCCCTGAACTGAGATGTGAAGAGTAACTTCCTTTTGTACCACACTCCAAGTCACAAAGCCTTTTAAGAAACATGGATGCACCCTGATAATCTAAAACATAAGTCTTGAAGCCAGGCAGGAGATTGGTCCAAAATATTCATAAACATGCCTTGTTTGACAAGATATTTTACCAAATACGTTCATTCAACCACTTCGGGAATGGCTGCGTGAGGTGACAGCAGTGATTGACCTCAGGCCTAGCCCACATACAGCTGGTGTATTGCTCTAATAGCCCCTGCTATTGCTGCATTTATATCTGTATAAAGGTACTTAAAGCAGCATGAAATAACCAGGACTTTAATTATAGGCACTTTTAAAGCCACTTCAGGATGAAAAAACACTTTATCTACACACAGATTAACTCAGTTCAGAAATAGATTCAATTAAATGTTTGGATCTTCACTGCCAAGGGATCTTACCAAAATGTTCAGAACTGAATTCTTACGTTTCGTTATTATCCTACTCTGTAGTAATGCGGAATCCTAAAGAGATATCCTGAAGGGATATCCTGGGATTACGATACTTACAGTTTTATGAATTTACCTGAATTTTAAGACTCCTTTGGCTGAAGCTAGTGCTGGATATTTCAGAGGGAGTTCCCAAAGAAAAGGCGGGAGAGGCACTTGGGATGTCCATGAACAGCATTCGAACGGAATATAGAGCGGCCGCTGCAAATCAGAATTTGGTACTTGAAAAAGGAATGAGTGAAATGTAGATCATTTTATTTGCATTCTAAGCACTCAGAGCACAGAAAGTGCTCAGGGGGTTTTCAGGGAAAGGATCCATCTTGCCTTGTACTCAGGGTAAAGTCAGATGGCCCCTTTCCAGTACCAGGGAGAAAAGGGGATTTCTTACACCTCAAAAGGGTCTCTGGTGTTCTGCAGGAAGAAGCCTGGCTCCAGGCTCCAGGCCCCAGCCTCAGAGACCAGCTCTGTTGAACAATTGATTTTACAGTGATCATGTAAGAACCGCATTTGCCTTCCCTTCAGATGTACAGCAGAATGAGCAGTCCAGCTGCCCTAGGGCACAGCCCGATGATTTCTTTTTGTCAGCAGTACCAGTATTGATAGTTCTTACCCTGCTCCTGAGCTACCCCTGCACAGTGCCAGCACAGCTATTTGTGCAGCTCTGTAATGGAAGGGATCAAGGAACCTAAGATTTTTCTGGGGTGTTTTTCAGCCGCATCAAATCCTCAAATATCTTGGCTGACACAATGCAGGGGGAACACAAGAGCGTGTGAAATCACAGAAGCCAAATCTCAGCTGAGGGACAGTTACTTGTTATGATCTACCAACTTAGTCACCTGCAATCATCTGTCCACTCTTTTAATCTGCTCGAGCAACTAAAGGCAAATTGGCCTCAGCCTACAAGGAAGAAACCAGAGTTCATGTATGACTTGAAAACTAATTACAAGTCTTTAAGTCTTAGTAGTCAGATAAGGATTGGAAAAAGACAAAAAGAAAAACGGAGTCTTATAGTCATACAATACACAGTTACAAAGTTCCTCAGCCAAAGATCTCACTGCAAAGAAGTAGAAACAGCAAGCATCGGCAAGCAAAACTGAACGCGATGGTGGGTCAGCATCCTACTGCCTGGAGATTTTTCATCCTGTAAATCAGAAGTCAATCCAGCAAAATAATCTTGTTATAGTGGTGTGAAGCGATGAAGAAGACAGACTATGATTCATCGCTGCCCTACATATCGTATAAGCTTGTTCAGCTCTGCAAAATGTACGTGAAACACTTCCAAATCAGAACTATCTCCTTTTCATTCTACTTTGTCCAGATAACAGACTAAGGCAGTGGGGAATGTGTTTCTGGACACAAATCTATGAAGCACAAGAGTAAATGTTTTCTCTAAACAAACACACAAGAGCACGTCAGCAACAATCTTTCATTTCCTCAGTAAACTGTAGGGTGTTCTAGTGCCAGAAAAGCAAAGCAGCAAAATAACGGAAGAGCCAGAACACCTGACTGGTGGAGAGCAGCCCCTGGTTCCCATCTTACACATCCCAATGTCAGATGGTGTGTAAAACCCATCACAAAGGAAGCTATAATCAGTTCCAAAATGTTCCAAAATGTTCCAAAATGCACATTACATCTGGTGCGTATTTAACATGGACATGCATTTCCTGCCATCCCGGAAAAAGGTTTGCTAAGATTTCTCTGCCTAGAACCAGTTCAAACACAGGGCTAAGAACCAGGGCCACCATTTTAGGAAAGCTGGCTCAGCATTACAGATTCACAGAATGGTAGGGGTTGGAAGGGACCTCGAGAGATCATCTTGTCCAACCCCCCTGCATGAGCTTGTTTGATCTTAGCACTGTCTGCAGTTTTATCAACTGAAACCGAAAATCCAGCTTATGCACTACCATTTCTCAGTATTTGGCTATATCTAGTTGTTTCGTTCTGGATAAATGGTTAGAGCGTCATACTGGACATGTTCCCACTTGCCACTTGGTCCTTCATTTCTGTATCAAGAGGCTCACAGTAAAGAGTAAGGATCTCTCTGGGACAGGTATAGCAGTAATCACAACCTGGTACAATTTTTTGGTGCTGAAATCCCAAATCATTCAGGTTCTCTTTAAGGGTTACTTTCTTCTTGGTTAAGTTACCCTATATTTGATTGAAAAGGAATCTTCATGCCCTTCCAATTTTAAAACATCTCTTACTGCTTCACTGAAGTCCTGGAATCTGGCAAAACCTCTGGTGATGAATACATTTTTACATTCCAGATCTCCTTAAGCCAGGAAATTGCACAGAGACAGCTAAGAGCACTCAGTGCTTTGGTGAGCAGTCAGCAAGTCAGGGTGAATACTAGGGAAGCCACAAGTGACTATTTGATTCTGGAAGCCTTGTGTATCTCTGGAAGTCATAAAATACAGATGGGTAATGGCTTAACAACAAGGTCAGTCTTTGATTCATTAGCTAACAGCTGAATCTAAACACATATATCCCAGTTTTGAGCCCTGCTGCTAATTCAAGCTTAAAAAGATGAGGGGAGTTTTACTCTGCACTGTAATTTCTGTGGAGCTGTACTGGATCCTGGTTTTGACTTGGATTTTGTATGTTTTCTCAATGATCTGAAGAGTTTTGTTTCTTGAAAAAATATGACTAGCCACTGGTAATCTTAGGTAAAAATATATTTAAATGCCATAAGCTTTCTGGGGGGAGGTGGGGCATAAGCTTCAAACACATTGGGTCAGCCACTGGAGCTATGCAAATTCACACCAGGACCTGACCATTTGCATTTAATCCTAGGTTGTGCAAGAATCTGTGGAGATGAGTGCCACAGCAGAAAAGCCTGCTTTCAGATACTAAAAACCAGTATTGACGTGCTCCAAAAGCAGGCATGAAGCCAGAGTCAGAATTTCCTCTTTTAATCTCCCAACTATGCTCCCTGCGTCAGAACTTCCCTCTGCCTGCAGTCCAAAAAGCCCCTATCCATCCCTGCCGCTATTCTTCCCAGCTGTTTCTTGAAACATCTAGTCCTGCTTCCTCCCATTTCCCCTTCCCTCCAAACCCCCAGCCTTACTGAATAGTTCACCTCATCTTCAAAAGTCCCTTCCCTTCCTGATCCCACCCAGCCAGCCTAAGGCAAGGATAGGCATCCAGTCTAGACGCTCCTTTAGAGATCAGTGTTCCATCTTGACTGGAAATCATGACAGCAACTCTGCCTTGTAAAATACAGGCTGTATTTTACTGCAGTGCTGCAGACGAAGAATGAGGCACCCAGGGAGAGCTAGAGGGGCACCACTGAGAGGTGGGGGGGAAAGGGGGAGGTTGTCAATACTGCTTATTCACTTGGGCCTTTGGAGCATGAAGGAACTTGCTGACAGAGCAGGAAGTGTGGAAAGCAGCGTGGTAAAGGCAGACAAACATCCCAAGCACATGAGAGTACATCTTCAGACTGGCAAAATACCTGCAGAAATCACAGAATGAGCTCCGGTTGCTGCCGCTTGCCCAGCTGCCCATACACGCAAGCAGCTCTGGCCTGCAACGTCGTGTGCCAGAGCCTTCTCAGATCGGTTTGGGTGACTGTCCTGGCCTCAGGTGTGAACAGGTTCTCTGGACTGTCCCAGAACCATGACTCTCCTCTTCTCTCCTCAATATAAAGAATTCAGAAAAAAAACAGCACAATGTTGCCCAAAATGTAAATTTGCTGCCCAGAACAGTGTTTCCAGCAGACAAGTCTGTGACAGGTTTTCCTTCCAAGATTCAGCTTGCAGAGCTGCGATGGTTCTATAACACACGCTCAGAATCACCTTTCTGTCCTATAATTTTCTATTCATTTTATTCTGTCTATTTTACACTAGACCTATGATGAGATAAATCCTGTCTAGGAGCATGTGGAAGAACACAGTAGAAATGGATTTACACGTAACTTGAGCTCAACAACTGCCAAACCAATAAGAAATCCAGAAAAATACTTCTGAAAGTGAAATTAATCCAAATTATCCCAAACCATGTTATTTTTTAAAATGTCCCTTTACCTATAAATGGGGAGAAATAAAAAAGAAAGCTATAACATCAAGGCAACAAGAGAGACGACTCTGAAAGTGTGGTAAAACGGACTGCAGTGAACTTACCTTTCATTAGGGACTGCCCAAGTTTAATGGGCTATCTTATAAAGAAAATAATAATAAAAATAATTTTAAAATCCATTAGCTTTTCCTCTCTTTATTGATTTTTTTAAAGTAGGCCTCTGGAGGGCTTCCACTTCCAGTATCAGGGTTTAAAAAAAAAAAAAGCTAGGTAATGCAACAGACAGTCTGAATTGAATGAGACATCAGACAGGGACTACTAATCCAGGGCTATTTATTACTCAAAACCTAACAAAAGCAGCTCATTTTTCTACGCAGAAAGTCTTGGCTGCATTGGAGGACACCATAAACAGAGGAGGGTGAGCCCAAAAGAGATTGTAACAGTGAAATGGTATAACAAAATCAGATTCTTTCGCTGTTTTTGCTGAGCTTATTCAAACTGAATGACTGAGGACCTGATTCTGTTCTGACTGAAGCCAGCAAGAGATTTGACACACACTTCAGAGAGAACAAAACCAGCCCTTCAGTCATAGCACCTCTGCCAGATTTTGTTTCACACCCTGCCAAAATGTCATAGCTTGAATCACTTCGGTAGCTTGAGCCATTTAAAACTGGACTGAACAAAACCCTGGAGAATAAACTGCAGAGAGAAATCTTCCCCTGTTCTCTCCCTTATCTCTGCTATTCTGCCTCACTGGGTTACATGAATAGCAACCAAAAACTGCAGAGTGCTGACAGACATGGAGTCTCTGGGCGTTTCAGATGCTTCACAAGCTGTGAAAATACGAAACCACTTCACCACCATCCTTCATTTCTACCTATTTGCATTGTCTTCAAGATGGACTAAGTGGATCATAACACAAAGATTATAGAGTAGCTGCCTTCAGGTGTTTGGGGAAAATCTTCATTGAGTCTGAGGTACTTCATGGCAGCTTCAAACATCGGTGCAGTTAAATTCTATTAAAGTGCAATGTAAACGTCTTCAGCAATATCTGTACTGACCCAGAGCACACAAAGTAGCATAAAAACAGCAAGGTAATTCAGATTTGTGGAGCAACATTAACTCATGAAAAAGCTGGAGAGATGAAGCACCCATTTGCCAGGTAAAGAGCAGCTTTGATAGTTAATCCAACAGAGGGAGCTATAAAAGCTCAAGGGCAATTTGGCTGAGGACAGTGACACCGGTAATTTAATTGTACTGGTTGGTAACACTAAATCCAAAGGTGCACTGGAGATACAGATCACACTTCAGGCCTGCTGAGAGAGCTGGTCCTGCAGAATTCCTTTGATATGATGCACATCTCGGTGCTCTCCAAATTGCTGAGTCAGGGATTGTTCTGCAGGACACAGGAAATCTTAATAAATTAATCTTATTGCATAATCCTTTCCAATTCCTTCCTTGTATATACCTACAGGAACTGCAAAATAACAACATACCACCCCCAAGCTTTTTCACTGGCTACCTTAGCATACTACGCAGATCTTCCAAAACTGCCAGGATAAAACTGAGGTTTCAGGAACATGCCATCCTCTAATTTTACATTCCTGTCAAGCTGCCTCTGGAATCAGAGGAACATCAAGTTACACTAGTCAAGGAAGAGTAACTTCATCTAGGATCTTCAGTTTAGACAAAAGGCACCACTGTAACCAGCAATAATCTCTCTGATGAGGTTTTGGTCCTGAATCTCACCATCTTGTCTGGGTTTGTTAATTAACAGGTTTAGGGCTGGCTATTTTCTTTTCCTTTTTGCCACGTTTTCTGGGATATGTAGAGATGCTTATCAAATTATTCAATTCCTACCAAATAATTAACTTCATCAGCATAAATTAATCACCAAACCATCCTATGAGCAGTGTTGCAGATGGGGAAAATGAGGTAAGAGCTCAACCGGTAGCCTCAGGCCGTGCAGCAAAAGTGCTGCTACTATGCTTCCTGAATTCAGGCGCTCCTGTCTCCCAGCTCTGTTCCCGGACTAGATCAATTCTTTAAACTGCCTCTGAATTCTTCCAATTACAGCAGATACAAACCTACTGGAGCAGACCTGACTCAGTGCAGTCATACAGAGAACTAATCTTCAGCAGGCAGGTGAACTATTGGGAAGAAACATTTAATATTGCTGTCTGCATCAGATTGGCAGCCTCTGTCCAAAGGCTTGGCGTTAGCAGACAGCAGCCTTGCAGAAAAACACAATACTGAAATTTACTCTCCGTTGACAGCGGCCTTTATCCCACCCAGTCAGGAAGATGTAAATGGCTGTATATAGAAAAAGGGCCTAGAGGCGTAAGGTAAATAATTTTCAAAGAAGAGTGCAGCAAGTGAGCCAACTGCTGATGTATGCGGACTGTGTTTGAAACAGTGTGGGAAAGCTACTTGCTCATGGGGAACTGGGGTTGGGAACATTTAAGTTCTGTGATGGACAATGCTCTGTTGTGAAACTTGTGTATGGAGGATTTCTTATTTTTTGCACATATGCCTAGGTTTCTGAGAAGAGCACATTTAATAAAACCATATTCAAGAGGACCGTGCTGAAGTAATTGGTTTTCCCCTTTAATTTTTAAGTGGTTACAAAACAATGAAGCTCTCAGTTCTTTACACTTCACAGGGGAGAACGTACAAAGAGCTGCTTAATCTCTTTCAGTTCAGCCCTTTTATTCTCATGGGTATCCAGTTGCAAGGTATCTGTATCAGTCTCTGAATTCTCAGCCAATCCCCAAAGCAAAATGCATCCAACTTTAAGTTCTTGTTTTAACATGCTGTTTCAGGACCGACCAGGTTTCAGCATGAGCGTGTGAGGGTTGCTATGCCTAAATCCCTTTGACATTGGCAGAGGAGCAGTTATCACAAAATCCAGCAGTACTCATTCTGATGATGAAACGTTGAGTAAGCGCTTTCACAATGCTAGGCTAATCTTAACGCTGATGTTTGCGATCTAGAAGGAAACTAGGCATGTCACCAAGGAAGATTTGAATGCTTCCTGATTGGTTTTCCAAATAATTATTTCATTTGCTTCTAACAGAGACTAGCTTGCAATTCAAGCATTATATGGTTTTCTTCATTGCAAACTGCAATTAAGGAATCAGATGGCAAGATATAAATCATATCAGAGGATCAGCTAGGAAAGAATGGTGAAACCAGACAATATTAGGGATGACAATATTAGGGATTCAAATTAATTTTCTCCCGTTAGTGCCAGGCAGCCTCAAATGCAAAGATGAAAAAAGGAACATAAATGTATTTATAGTTAAGGTAATAAATTAACACCTGTATGCTAAACTAATTTGCTAAATTTGCTAAATTAAAATGCTAAATTTGGCTCAGTCACTTAGCAACAGCTGCATCAGTTTAAGATGTCTCCATTCTGCAGCTGCTAGCTGTGACCTAGGGCTGGAGCTCCCATCCCTCTAGCAAAGTCAGGAGAAGGAAACACGTGCCTACATTTTGCCCGTTCCTCTCCAAAATCCAGCGCCTTAACTCAGATGCATCTTTATCATCTATCTACAAGCTCAGCTTTGTCATCAGGTAGAAGCCCCAGCACACATTCATTCTGACACCTCTGATGTGAAGCAGTAATCCGCACCAGAGCAGCAGAACAAGCAGTCACGTCTTAAACTGCCATGGCGATACTCACCAGAGTGTATCCATCAATGCCTGAAGTTAAGATGAGAGTAGAATTGCGAATAAGGATAAAAACACCCAAGGAAATAAGGGCAAGAAAACTTCTACTGGATTTTTGTCACGGAGTAACAAACTATTTAGGAATTACTAGGCCAAAAAGAAGGAGCCTAAGGACTAGCTTTCCCCTTCCCCAGGGGAAAGGGAGAGCTAGCCTTGGTGCAAGCTCTCTCGACTACCTGATTACAATGCTGCTGCACCCTCAGTTATTTACTTGTTTCCCCGATGTAAGTGGCTGCGTTTGCTGTGACGTGTGTTCAGTTCAGCGCTATCCCCTGTGAGGCAGGTGTGCTTGGAGCACAGCTTCCAGACCGCAACCCTCCGTAGATGCAGACAAAGGCATGCCTACTCTGAGGATCCTGGGTAGGGTGAAAAGCAATACAGGAGCTGAACTGCTTGCCAAGACAGCATCCAGCCTGATGTGCAAAAGAAAAATTCAGAGAGCAAGAAACTTTGCCAGCCAGAAATAAATCACTTGGCTGGTTATTTTGGAGGACTGTGCTTGTGAACCTACACAGCTAAACTCCAGTAGGATCATTCTTAAAATTTAGTATTTTGATCCTTAGATATTCCTGTTGGGGAACACCACTGGAACAAACAAATTACATGTAACAGTCACAGAAAGAGAATCGCTGTGGGCTGGTGCTCATATTGCTTGTTTAAGCAGATCAAAGACACGGCCCTCTAGCAGCTGCAGCATCTGCACCTTCACTGAATGCCCTTAGGCAGGGCATAATATCTAGAGCAACGGGGGAAGACGGTCTGCCAGGTATCACTGTTTACTATTCATCAGGCTGGAACTCCCTCAAACACCGTGATGTTTTCTCCCATGCTGTCCTTCGACAGGAAGAACTTAAGAAAATCCATAAGAACAACACCGCAGCCTCCTTCCCACCATAATAAAATTTAGGCTAAGGATGATGCTTTCATACCGCTCAGCCACAAGGAAGCAGTTGGTATGCTGGATATGCTGCTTATTTTACTAATCATCATAATTTTTTATAGTATTGTCTCTCTTCACAAACAGAAAAAAACAGGAATCAGCCTTTCTGCTCTTACCCTGTGTATGCACTGTGTAGTCACAAGGGATGCCAGTCTCTGGCTGATGCATTTCAGATTTAAAAAACTAGGCAGACAAAACATGCACCTAGCCTAGGCCATACAGTCATTAAAATTCTGTTAAATGCACCTACGTGGAAAATCATACCTGAACCACATGTATTACACAGACCAAGATCAAGGTTTCCATCCAATGTTTTTATCTGTACCCCCAAAGGCCATGGCTTGTAGGCACCACCATAACACTAATTATGACTAATAAGTTTGCCAAGCCCGAACTCACAGCTCCAGCACGACACACACACTTCCCAGCTGCCCACTGGTACTGAATAGCGGAGGAGGTACTTTGTGTTTATTCCCACTGGGAGCAGCACATTCTTGCGTACAAATGGAGAAAAACCATCCAACATTGCAAATATATGACTAATCTCTGTAACAGGCATTGTGAATCTACCCAGGAGAAAGACCTAATAAGCTAAGAAGGCCTGATTGTCCTCTGCTCAGTATCCTTCATAGTCAGTCATGTTACGACAGGGAGTAGGATACCAAGAGTTCGCTACTTCTTTTTTAACCTCTAGTTTGTTCTGCACCATATGTACATACATAAATCCGAGCTACTACAAAAATCAACTTCAGAGTAGCTGCTACTACATTCACTAGTAAGTCCACTTAAGCTTTTGTTTGCCTATGTAGGGCCTGCATGTGATTCCCTCCTACTACAGGAGCGAAGTTTCCTTCAGCAGACAGTCCTCATGCATAGTAGGTAAAGGCAGAACAGAGTATTGGTGGGGAAACATGACAAAGAAGTAAACAGGATGCTATTATTAATCAAATTCAGATCAGAGATTGCCAGGGGCTGTATCTTTTCCTTGTTTTCTTCCCCAAACCCTGTAAGACAACGTGATGACTAAGATCACAAAACAGCAGCAGGTTATAAGGTCCACTTTTTAAGGGAAAATAAACTTAAATGCATAAACTTAAGTGACTTAAAAAAATAAATCAGCTCAGCAAGCAAGCTCAATCCTCAGAAACTGTATAGGAAGTTCTCCATTTCCAGTGATCCCTCCTCTTTAGCCTTCCAGGGTTGTTTTGTTTTTTTTTAACAGCACGGTTATTTGCAGGTGTTCAGAGTGAGCAGAAATGCAGCTGAAATTACTGCTTTGCGTGGTGTGAGGAATGCTTCTAGCAGATTCCAACTACAGAACAAGCCTCCTGTCTGTCAAATTAAAGACTCTGCTGTTTTGTCTGACAAACTGTGTAGGACTGCTGCCAAAACTTACTTCTCTTTCCAGAATGACCCTTTGCCTTCTGGCTGTCCCAGCCTACCTGTCCTACTCTTCACCCACTCCAAATGTTGGGAAGGGAGCCAGTCCAAACAAGGAACTTGGATTTTCTGCCTACTTTCCAGAGCATTCTTTCAAGCACATCTAGATACTGGTGTACAAATCAGATAGATAAAACCAAGACTGACAGAGAGGTTTCCCTTTTAGGTTCAGATGGCAAACCACTTCCCAAAACAGCTAATTAAGTCTTGGTCTACTTCTTATCATACTAGAAAATTGACCTTTTGTAGACTTACACTACATGGGGAGAGGAATTTGCCCTTGCCCAGGACTTACCAGCAGACCATGTCAAGCACTCAATCCCTTCATCCAATCATTGACAATTCAGCATATCCAAATCACACAGGACTCAAAAAATGTGCACAACGTACACACAGGCAGTGACGACATCCCAACATCTGCTAGTTGTCAGCCCACGCGGAGCTTGGCAAACCCAGGATGTGGTTTGCCCCCTTTGCTGTTTACCTGCACATTTTCCACGAGTCTTTCCTTCACAACCTGTTAGTTTGACGTAGATAACATGGCACAAAACAACCAGTTTAATGAGCTCATGGGACACAATCATTAAAAATGCCAAATAAGTAGGGAACTTTGAACTCGCCCATTAACATCACCATTCTTGCCATAACCCTCACTTTCGCCTGTTTGACTCAGTTTTCTTCATGGCAACACACCAACTACTACACTGAAGTCCTGAGAGACCACATTTTTCTTGACAAAAATCAGTTATTTGACAAAATAAATATATACCCTTGTTCTGATATTTTGGTTATCTCCTTTTACTTTTTACCTGATCTCCACTTGCCTCTAAATTCTCCACTTCCACCAAGGCCAGATTAGTGGCTCTGAGAGGCTTACTGGCTAAGCTGCAGTTTGCTGGTTGCGCTGCAGGGCGGCCAATGAAGAACTAGGACACTTGAGACCTCTACTCCACAGAGATTTGGGTTTTCTTTAAAGTAATTTGCCTTTTTGCTTGCAATGCAATCCCAAAGAAAGCATTATATAGCAGGGAAGTCTCAATGTCAAAGTGTTACTTACACTTTGATTGCTAGAGAACAGTTTTGCTAGCTATGCCCACTATTTTTGCTTGCTGTGGTGTCACCTTCTGTGGCGGGGAGGGGGGGTGTCATTAGGAACATCTACGCTAGCACTTCTACCTTATATAACAAAGTAATCGTGTAAAGTGTGATCGCTGGTTCTTACGGCAGATCAGAAGGCAGCTGATGAAACCAAAGTTTGTCTGAGCGCATGAGATGACTTTTCTTGTTATTTCAATTGAAATGGAAAGTTTTGATCCTGCAGTTCATCCACATGCCTGCAAACTGAGCCAAATTCTTCTGTCAGTCACACATTCGCCACACGCATGACACCGGAGTCATACCAGGTGTAACTCGACAGACTTCCATGCAATCAGAGCACGACAAATTTACAGAATCACAGACGGTAGGGGTTGGAAGGGACCTCGAGAGATCCCCTCATCCAGCCCCCCTGCGTGAGCAGCACCCCCAGAGCAGGGGCACAGGACCGCGTCCAGGCGGGGTGGGAATGGCTCCAGGGAAGGAGACTCCACAGCCTCTCTGGGCAGCCTGGGCCGCTGCTCTGGCACCCGCACAGCAAAGGGGTTTTGCCTCAGATTTCAGGGGAACTTCCCGTGTTCCAGCTTGTGCCCGGTGCCCCTTGTCCTGTCGTCGGGCACCGCTGAGAAGAGCCCAGTCCCACCCTCCTGACACCCACCCTTCAGATACTGATAAGCACTGATGAGATCCCCCTCAGCCTTCTCTTCTCCAGGCTGAACAACCCAGGTCTCTCAGCCTTTCCTCATAAGGGAGGAAATTTAGCCTACTTTTATCTTTTTTTTAACTAAATCTTTTATCCAGGCTTCTAGGATATGGTAGAGACTTAAGTGGACATCAAAACCTCCCGGTATTAAACATACCAAATAAGTTTAAAGAAAAAGGGGGAGACAGAGCTGCCAAAAATGTACTGACTTTGAAGAGCTGCACCCGGAGACCTGCAGACAGCTGGAGCAGAACGATAGCTGGCATCCAGAGGGAACAGGCTCCACAGACAAGCTTCCTGACCTGAGGAAGCCCTGTTCTCCCAGCTCAGTCAGAGGGGACTGCAGGATGAAGAACAAGACAGCCAGACTGTCCTTGACCGCCTGCCTGCCCAAGGAGATGAGCGACGCTCACTCAAGCGTTTTCAGGGAAGGCGATTCTAGCTGTTTCATCTGTTACAAAACCAAGCAGCTTATCTAATACTGTAAGAAATGCATAGAAGCCAGAAACTTTCCTGGTCACTACTGCATGCCCAAATCACTCTGAGCTCTGCAGGAAGGAGAAGAATGGATTTCTTCAAAACCACAAGCATTTACAATGAAACAAAATTACAATCTCTGTTGTCTGTTAACAGCACTCAGGCTGCAACAGCCAGCCAGGGAGTTCTGACACGCACCCATGAGGCTTCAGGATTTTAAAAGGTTTTATTTTACAAATAATTACTAACCATCTTTATCACCACAGAATTTAGAGCCCTAAGGTGGTACAGTAGGCTAGCAGAAATTGGTGACAGATAACACGGCTCCTGTTTTGAAAAGCACAGAGTCTAAATAGGCAAGTCAGGGGCTACACATCGCTAGTCGTGTTCCCAAAACAAAGTTCATACATCTCAGCTCTTTTTCAAATGTAGTCCAAGTCATTAGCAACTGAAAAATATGGGCTTCTGATAGCTATTCTGTGTAGTGACTGCAAAGCGGTACAGTACTTGCCGAGGGCTTCCAGGCTCTACCTCTATACAAACAACACGCAACATTAATTAAACACACAATAAGGATGCTAAAGGAACACTAATGAAATTTGCAAAACTAAGCATTTGAAGGCCATGAAATGCCAAAGCGAATGTCAGCTGCACCACCTTAATTAATGCTCTTTGCATATATACGTTATAATGGATTTTAATTATCTGTGTTGGTGCTGGTTTTCCACAGATCCCTCCTTCCTCATTTGGTTCACAAAAAGAACAACGCCCACTCAAGGGGAGATCGGTGCCATTTGTCTTTCTGCACCAAATTTACATAGTCTGAGTCTTAAGCAAACTGAATCTCCTTTTGAAATACAGATCTTACCACAATGAACAGGACAAAACCATAATTTAGATATCTCAGGGATGTGGCAGTAATCCACCTTTTAAAGCAAAAGCAGCTCGATTCCTTTTCTTCCTCCTTATTTCATGCACGTTCCAATGCCATACTCACTATAAGGTAGCCAAACCTGAAGACAGAAAACATTAGTTTATTCTATAGTTTTCTGTGATTTTCATCATACTGGAACCTCAGCATTTCTTTCTTATTTTTATAACACCCTAGAAGGGGGAGAAGTAATCTCTCCAGTCCTAAGGGAACAGCTCTTGCTCAGTCTCAGTTTCTCACTTCCCATACCTCCTGTCATTTCTGGTTTGTTTGTCCAATACATTTATCCGCACACACACCAGCCCCTTTAGGTAAATCTGTCTCCACTCCCCCACAGCCAATCCAACACCTTCGTAAGGCCAGTCCTAGTTTCCTGGCCACATCCCCTCTCTCCCATCAACTTCTCACCCAATCTCTGTCATTCTCCCACCCACTGTTTAATTTTACTGTTGAAGTTCAGCACGTCTCCCCAGAACACGAGAAGTGAGATTCTTTTTCAAAGGCTTCTGACTTGGCCAGATTTAGGTCAGTCTTCACAGGCCCAAGAAGCCCGGTCCTGAACACATAGTCCATCCTCTTGCCAAACCGGAAAAAAAAAACAGAAAAGCATCTGAGCTTCTAAGATGTTTTAAAATGAAAAACAACCTCTTCTTCTCTTTTCATGCTGGGAAAAGACTGAACAGCTCTGGCTGAAATTTCAGGGGAAGTGGGGATGAGTCAGCCCCAGGTAGACCCTTGGCTGAAAAACACTAGAGCTAATTAAAATTAAATAGGTAGCCTCAGTCGGAGGCCCCATTACAACTGGTTAAAGGAAAATATTTTTATTAAAAACTATGTTTTTTCATGGTCTCCATTGGAGTTGTGATAACCCTGGTAAGACATCAGTCACATTTCTGAAGAAATCTGCAAAGTTATGGTCTTCTGACTCTTGACATCAGATTCATCTCAGACTGTAAACACTAAGGGAGGGAATTAGGTTTTCACATGTGCTTGCTGAATACCTCACCCAAGGGGATCCATGCAGCTAATTACTATATTTTGAATATGTTTTAAGTATGTTTTGAATGCATTGCATCCTTTAGCATACAACGGCTACTTTTTTAAAAATTTATTTTCCGTGTTCTCTTTTCATCAGAACCAGCAGGATTCATTTTCCAAGTAGTATTACCAAGTCTAGTTCCTTGATTCATTACAAGTCTGTGTCTTGGAATCTTAAGTATTTATTATCCTTGTTATTGGTGGTTTACCAGTTTGAGATTGTGGAATTGGACTGGAGTGAGCACTTTTGCAAACAGTGACGCAGAATCCTACACAACCAAGACTTCTTTGAAGTCCTAGCTTATAAAAAAAAAGCTCGGGCTCTGTCTCTTTAAGGTATATTTACGCATGAAAGAAAACATACGTCTTTCTCCTTTTGCTGACCTTCAGTTTCAGTTTTGCTCTAACATTCAAGTCAGTTTTCCCACATCCTAGCTGGGTCTGGTTTTACTTTTTGGGGTTGGGCTGAAGATTCTGCCAAGAGCAGACTAGGAGAGTCATTGCATTTCTGAGATCCTCTGATCCTCAGCTTAATTAAAATCCACTCTTCCCATTTATGTTTATTGTTCAGACAAATTACGCAGGGTCAGTTTTGCTCTGGCACTGCCTAGAGCAAAAGGTAACTTGACTTTGGCTTTTCTTTAAAATTGCTTCCCAGGTTTCTTGGAGGTTGTTACATTTTAGCAGGGAAAAGTATTACTGGTAGTAAATGAGCCCACACATGTTTTAGCTGAGATTCTAGGAACATAACTGATAACATGACTGGAAAGGAATCATGAATTCATGTTCTCTGCTACTAGAAGCATGGGAATCACAGCTTAAAATAAATGTGTTTGGGTTTTGATTAGAAATCTTCTCCTACTTTTGATTTTACACTTACGTCTTTCCATTTGTTCTGGTCTCAACATTGTCTTTTACATTAAACAGGTCATCTCTCCATGGAGCATTCGCTTGCTCCATGTATTCTGAAACAGCAAGCAGAGGCGTTTTAAGATTTCATTTGCCTTCGTCTGGCACATCTTAGTGCGGGTCCACAGTACGGTAGCAGCTGGCAACTGCATCCACATGTACTACCTCTAATCTTTCTGCAAATCTCCTCTCTTCTATCAACATTTCTTTCCTTAGTCCCCAGCACATGACTTTGTGATTCATACTATCAAACTTCACCTGATTTCTATTACTCCGATCCTCAGGGTTATGCAGTCCTTCCTATATGATGTTCCAGTTCTCCTGTTTTGATACTGCCTTCCAATTTTATGTCATCAGTAAATTTAATTAGCAGATTCTGTCTTGCCTGAAAATTAGCCCTGAAAATATTATTCATTTATTGTTTTCATATGGTTTGTTTGTATTGTATTACTGCTCTCTGGCTTTGCTATAAACACTTGACAAGCCTATAACCACACAGATCTCATCAAAAACAGTGTTTATCTAAGCAGCACAGTTGTTATTGCTCCTGTTGCTTTTTCCATCACAGATTTTCTATCAACTTTGAAGTTGTCATTGTTCAGAGTTACTTGGCCACTAGGCAGACTAGGAAATTGTGATGGCGCTTTAGTCTGATTCCTCAATGATATTCCAACTATGATAAAACTATCTTATTTGTTAAGTTCAGAAATGTTACCCACTCACAAGAAAGGCGGCCATTCATGTTTCTCAGAACTGTTTTTCCCAAGATTTCTGAAAACTCATTTCACATACTGAGTTGTTTTCTGAAATCCTAAGGGCTACAAATCGGAGAAGGTGGAAGAAGATGGATGTTTATAACAAAAGCTTCAATTCTGGGAAATTAGTGGCATCACAGAAAATTAGCAATTGTCTGTAGTTATGCGCTGTCTGAATCTGACCCCAAACCAATTTTTGTTTAAAGGTGACATGGAAGTTCAGGCTTCAGAGACTTTAACATGGCACCTCGCAACAGGCTAAAACTCATACAAAGGTAGAAAACAGAACAATTGAGAAGTGGCAGGCTTCACACAGAAGTTGTTTCAAAGATCTGATGTCTCGATGTTGTCCTTCAAGTTACCTTTTATTATCTGTCTTGAAGGATGTTGCCTAACATCTTACTGAGGAAAGAAAGTCTCTTTATACTCAGTGCCCTCATTTTACCCTCATGAAAACTTTGAGCGTTCCAGTTGATTCAGCTTGGGCCCAGCATGTCCAGGGCAAACAGCAAAGCCATTGCTCACTTTTTAGGCCAAGAACACCCAAGCGGCAGCAGCTGAAGGTAAAAAACAACTAAAAATCATACACAGTCACCTGAGCACAGACTGAGTGCTCTCTGTACACGAGCTGGGCAACGCTTTCTGATAGCACAGTTCGCAGGTTTACCAATAACTTGCAGTGGCTGGAGGGAGCATTGGCAGGGGGTCCATACTTTGATCTTGTGATTGTGGGACAAACTTTGGAGTCAAGAGGCTTAGATGCTGCTTAGTTCCTCCACATAATCCACAGCCTTCCTGTCATCTCGGTCAAGGCATTTAACTATCTGTTGATGTACTACCCAGTAAAATGAGTCATTTTTACTGCACCTTGTAATGTGCTGTGAAACATACTTTTAACATTCATCTAATATTCTGAGATAGTTGTTATTACTAATTCTTTGTATTACATTAGGGTTAGAGATCCTGTCTGAGATCTGATTGCATGCCACACTGCGATGATGATCCATACACCCAAGTATTTATGCTGTAAATTGACAAGGAGAAGGATGCAGACAAGCAGAACAGGAATCAAATCAAGACCACAACACAAATAATTAAGCAAAAAGGATTAGACTGCACCTTTCTTGACTAACATACCTCATCTGTTTTAGCTTTTGATAGAAAAGCCAAAAAAAGATAGCTTTGCTACCAGACCACCTCATCTCTCACAACTAAATTACAACTACTATATAGAAGTAGTCCACTCAACACCTCTTCTTACACTGGAAAAAATATATTTATTAAAGTAAAAAATATAAGCAATCAAAAGATCTGGCAATCCCCCTTAGAAAACGTACTGCATCTGCTTGAGTGAAATGGAAGAAACACAGTTGTGTTAATAAAGCTTTAATCTTATTAAACTTTCAAAGCAATTATGTGAATGCAATGATAAACAGGCACGAGATGTCTCCTAGTGCTAGAAGCAACATCTTCACTAACATAAACTTTGGCCACAGGGAGCCACTCACTCAAATTGATTTTCCTGTCTAACGCTGAAGTCTTTCTTTGCTTCAGCTCCATGACACTGGAAGCAGAAAATGAACAAATGCACCTCACCAACAGGGACTCCAGCAGAGATGAGCTTACAAAATGCTCTCTCTGAAGGAAACCACACAGGACACAGGCATGGTACAGCTCAAATGGAACACATAAATATAAAATCAGGCATAAATCATAGTCATGTTCCTTTTCCACAGTTCCACAGTCTTTCCTTTAGCATCAGAAGCAGACAACATCAGAGCAAACTAAAAGTTGTGATCGCTCCCTTTATATCTGCTTCTTCACTCACCTTTGGTCAAGCTTGCTGCTGCAGCTGTCTGATTCGAATCCTTCTAAGATGGGCTGCCTCCTTTCTTTTCTCAAAAGCTTTCATCACCTGTTCATAAAGAAAAGCAGAGCTCCCATTTGCTTTCTGAACTACTGCTATTGTATTTTTGAGGCTATAACCAAGGCATGAGTCATTATCACTAACAACTGAGGGAGGGAGAACAAAAGAACTCACTTCTTTCCCACAAAGAAGTTTCTGGCGTACTCGCTAACATACGTTTTTTGATAAATGCTTCCATACTTGTTAAGCAAAGGTGATGTCTGATAGCAGGTTCAGAAGGGCACTTGGCAGGTGTGTGCCGACATCAGTGGGATGATTTATACTCAAATATACAGTTTACCTACAATTAAACCTTAATTCAAGAACTGCTTTGCCTGGGCCAAAACACTGCTTTGGTAACAGGCGCAAAAGGAAACACTACTAGCACAAGCCCTCCTGCTCACGCAGTACAGTGAATGCCACTCACAATCCAGATCTGTGAAGGACAAAGCCAAAAATGAGCTAGGTTTAGCGTTTGTTTTTTTTTTTTAAACAGGTTAAAAGTTTTCACAGAGTTTAAGGGCTTTGCTAAAAGCAAGACAGCATGCTAAAAGGCTGCTGGACTCCAAGTCTCTAACTCAGCCCCGCAGAACACAAATGTATATTTAAATCTGTTTTAGCGCTATGTGAGACAACGTAGTCCCTCTTAACCTTCTTTCTAGCCTTGAAACCAGATCTGTACAAAAATACTAAATTTAAGCCACTGCAAACTGCAGTGCCACATTATTTGTTGGTTTTGTTCCATAGCGCTTCACAGAGTCAGAGAAAGCTAATTAGCAGTGACAGCAACTGGAATTCAGTAATCTACCTTTCTTTACAAGTTCAGCAGAATATTGCGCTTATGTAATTATTTTTCTCAGAAACACCCACAGGTAAAAAGATAAGAGAGCAATGATAACTTTGTTGATCTATGGCACTATGCATAATAAGGAGAAGCAGAGAATTCAGTTTGTTGTTTTGGATACTGTTGTTCTAAATACACTTGAAAACTAGTCATTTCACCTCAGGGCCTTCTACTGGTTTTTCAGCATTTACAATTCTTAGAAATATGGTTCTATGGAAAAGTATTTTGAAAGTTGGGTGCAACAGCTATATAAAGACAATAAGCTTTCACCTCCTGGACTCCCTGTTCAATACAGGACCATGTTTTAAGGCAAGCTTCAAACAGATGGAAAGCAACACGATGTGAACAAAAGCTGAAGGACCGCACACTGCACAATTTTTGTTAGCAAGTGTCACTTTAGTATTGTGAACGGGGCTGTGGCAGCTAACAGCAACACTTAGGAAAGACAAAGCTAAGGATGATTTTGTGGTACACAACCCAGAGGGAAAAAAAAACCGACCCAGAAATGGGCTTAAAAAACAAGAGCCTTTAAAAAATATGAAGCTTTTTTTCCTCTGCCTTTAGCTTTTTGTTTCTTTTAGCTTTTAGCCTTTTGGATTATGCCTGTGAGCTTGTCTTCAAAACCAGGAAAGTTAGATCCTCTTGGTTTTAAATCAAAATCACTTGAATTCAGGATCTTGGTTTCAGGCAGAAAGGAGAAATACTGTAGCACTCGTAAGAAAATCAAGAATTAGTTAATGCAAGGGTCTTTTGCCAACAGGACCTGCCTTCAAATCATCATTTACTTAAAATTAATATAGTTTTTCTCCAGTTGTATTAAAAATTTTCTTTAAAATCCTACGTCTACACACCCTACAGCAGTAATAACAGGTAGGTTTCTGCAGCAAAATATCTGGTTTTGTATAACGTTGAAAGCTGTGTCTATTATTACAGAACAGTGATTTTATTTACATTTATTTGTTTATGTCTTGTTGCATCAGAGACAATGAACACAAGACAGTTTAGAGACTTCATTTCTCCACGATTCACCTCATCAAGTAACATTGCTTATATTTTTAGGAAAAAAAGTGCTTCCCATCAAAGCTAACAGCATGAGCAGAAAACAAAAATCAGTGGTAGTATGCATTTACCGTGCAGGGTGGCCAGTCATGACTGAAGAGCAAATAAACCTTCTGGCCCTTGGTGAGAGGCAGCAACCTTTGGTAGCAGAGTGGGGGAACAGATGCGGGTGACCCCCTTCCAGTTGCTGCTGCCTAAACCCAATAGGGTTTGCAAATCTGAATTTTCAGTCTAGTGGCTGGGCCTAGTCACAGCGATTACACCCACATTAGTAAATTAAACCAGTCTGGGACCAGTGTCTGCCCCTGAGGCCAACTGGCGCAGGACATCCAATATCCATTCTATTAAAGCCTCCAAAAGTTCGTGAAAGCACACAATCCGCCTATTGGGGATGGCAGGATGTATCCCCTAAACTGTGCCCTGGAGTAGTTTGGGAAGCTGCTCATTGGCCCAGGCTAAAACCATGGAAAGATTAATGAGAATCAGTAGAAACAACTGAGCTCCAGTGCTCAGGAACATCCTGATGCTGTTTAATTTGCAAAGCTTTAAAGAGCCTGTACATTTTTCACACTTTGATCTGTGCCAATACCCTCACCAGGACCTTACAGCAATAGCCCGTGAGTGCAGTGGTGGCATTTCTTGCCCTAATATCAAGTACTCTCAGATATATGGTCTAAAAGCTCCCACTCATGTCTACCAAGCAATTCCCCTAATGTCATCATCCCTGGCTCTTCCCTCTCACCCGTGCAGAAGCGTCTGCATAGCAGTGTAGGTACAGCGGAGCTTCTGAGTGCCCTCTGGTGCTAAATCCTTCAACTGCTGTGAAAAGCGGCCAGAAAAGGGTAATGTCCTAAACCTCCACAGCCGCTTGGTAAGAAAAGCTGTGCTGAAGCTGTGCCTGAGCTTGCCAGGGCCTGTGCTTAACAAGGTTATTCTGTTTGGAGGCACTACGACTGCTTTTAGTTTCTGTGTCTAATCAATTTCCAGTTTTAAATGCCAGTGGAAAGCTACTGATTTGGGGGAAAACCAACTAAACCACAACAGAGAAAATAGGGGCACATGAATTCCCTGCTATACAGTCAGCTGAACTACAGATTCAACCCCTCTGCAATTGTTCATTAACATTAAACTGGTTGGAAGCATTTGACAGCATCTTCCAGCACGATAATGCCCAATTTCACCCCTGCAAAACCCATCCAAGAATTCTTGGCATGTTGATACCCTCTGAATGACTCAGCCTCCCATAGGAAAAGGAAGTAGATCAGGGAATTTTAGGAAGGAAGGATACTGAAACCATACACAGAGCTAAGAACAGTTAACTACATAACTGCTATGGAAAAAAGCAGGAAATATGAGGGCTTGGGCAGTGAAGGAAGTAGGAATACACACAAATAGGAAAGAAAATACAAGCACTGACACACATGGAAGGGAAAATGGGAGAAAAGCATGTGGAGGGACTCTGAAATTAGGAGAAAAGAAAGTGGGGAGTATCAGAGAAAAGGGAAACTATATACATCCTGGTATACCGCAGGCAGGAGCATGAGGGCAGCTGGTACCTGGAGCAGACACAAGGACAACCTGGAATGAGGCACGGAGCCAGCAGTGCCACAAGGAAGAATAACCACAAGCAGGTC
>VZTV01083448.1:2074-12234 GCA_013400875.1 Anhinga rufa | reverse complement strand
ACCACCCTCATTGTAAAAAATAACTTATTTAGAGCACCAAGCTCTCACTGAAATCATAGTGCTAATGAGACATGAACCTGGTTTTGCTTCTGCTTTGCCAAAGACAAGCAATGAACAATGTGACCACAGTTTTTGTAGGGCAGAAAATGCTCAGAGCTTTCTCATTCCAGCTTGGTAGCCTAATCAGGAAGCAACACTTCTTTCACAGCTACTTAAGCACCTGCAAGATCCCACTATAGCAGTAAGCATGTGCTTCAAAAGCTGCAGTGAGTGCAAACTCAAGCTTCGAGGTAATGGGCCTTTTCAGACCTTGAGATACAAAATATTTCTGTCAGGACAGCATCTATGAGTCAGGCTCCAGCGATTCTGATTCCACCTGGGAGTAGTTCCCACAAAGGCCAGCCAAGTCATTAAGAGTCTATGACTAATTGCCTGTTGCAAGATGGGCATAAAGCAACTTTCCTTTGAGACAGAGCTCAGTTTGAGCCCTGTTGTTGGTTTCTCATCTTGGTGCATTTAACCAGGATTTATCTGCTGTCTTGGTGTGGTCATTCATGGCAATTCTGGTCACAGGATGGACCAGGAGAAGCTCTGCTTAAAGTACCTTGTCTTGGCATGACCTCTATCCCTGGTGAGCAAGGTATAAGTTGAGACCCAGAAGTGAAACCTGCCCCAGCAGCCTTTGCACATGTTTCCCATTGCAGCTCCGCACGTGCAAGAATCCCATTAGCATCATCTCACTGTTGCTAGGAGATTACATTGTCTTCGGCTGCGCCAAACCGTGACTCAGCAGGTTGTAGTAGCATGTTTTGTTGTTGCGAGAGAGGAGGCATCAACTCCGAGCCGCAGAGATGAGTCTGAGGAGCAGAGCGAATGCCGTACGAGGAAGGAAAGGTCAAGCAGGAGAAAGGCCCTGAAGTTGTGCTGAGGAGCCAGAAGGAATTTTTAGGAGTTAAACTTCACAATTTCAGAAGTACCTAGGAGTGTTTCTGCATTAGCACAGCACAGACTCATAAGGATACCCCATTAAGTCCAGCACAGATCAACTCACACGTTGGGAGCATCTTGGATATGTTAGCATGGCTTATCCAAGCAAATATAGACTGACCATAAGGCTAAACTCCTTCTGGGCTTAGCCAGTTCCCTGCTATGTGCTGTGTGCATGGAGACTTTGGATATACCTTCCAATGAAATTTAGTGGGGTTATTATTAACTTTGGTAATTAGGAGTCAAAGTAGGTATCTGATATTTAATATATTTTCTAGTAAAGAGCTCTCCACGGCTGTGACTTTGTACCCCAAAGGAGGAGAAGAGGTAATCTTATCCTAAAAATCCAAGGTCTTGTATGAATATTCACTCATATTTTGTAAGAAACAACAGATATCTGATTATCCTGGTGTTTTAGGTTCTGCTATTAACCTCTTGCATGCTAGACATGAACAATGCATGGGATAATCACAGTTTCTGTTGAGTGGCCCAGGCTTCAGGAAACTAATGTAGTACCAATGAATAGTAATAAATGCAGTGAGTATTTCACTGGCAGGAAGAACAGATTCTGGAAGGGAAGAGAATTAACCTGTACTGATTTTTACCCTCACAGAAGACTGTTTCTGATATCAGAACTGTTGTACACTGCCCAACAAGAAGCAGAAGCAGCAATCTGTGACTGCTCTGACCAATATCACTAACTAGCATGGCAGCCCAATAACTCTTCTTCTTATTTGTAATGAAAGTGGCATTGAAAAAAAAAAAATTGCATTCACCGAGGAACAAATAATTGAATAAGTGAAAATAACTAATAAACATGCTGAAATCCTAATCTCTCAGTAGGGAAATATACAAATCGTTTCGGATCATTACCTGAAGTTGACTACTCACTAACTTCTACCTTGAGACTCACATTTCAGTGTGGACAGGCAAAACACTGGAAAATGAACACTTGGGTAGTCTTCCCTGTCCTGGAATGAGCTGTTGTACAAATCTTTTCCTTTTGGTCTTTGGTTCATAGGCACGCCTTGGTATTACATGTAGAGCATCAACAGGATACACTTCACTAAAGGTTTGTCCAAAAATGTCTTGAGATCTTCTTCCTGATAGGAGAGGGAGGCATGCTGTACTAGATGTAATGCTACCAGGATACCACTTTTTGTGACAGAGTAACAGAGCCTGTTTTCCTGCCCCTGAATCACAGCTGCTCTACGAAAGATGCATATCCCCTGCAGCAGCAGAGGAACCTCTGTAGAAAGCCACTGCGGTTTTTGGACTGCTGCCTCATCTCTCTGCTGGACAGTTTCTCTCCTGGCCTTTTAAATTGTTGCCTTGTCTGTTCCTCTCACTGTGGGTTAGTTTCTGATGGACAGCACTGACCCACACGTGGATGTGGTGTTCCTGCCGAGTTGATGGGTGACAGTTTTTAGGGTTTGGGTTACGCCCAAAGTACTTCGCTTAGGAGGCTGCCAGATTAGTATTAACTGTCAGACAAATGATAGAGGTCTTAGTGTAATGATCCTGACAGCACTTTTCTGGGTTCACCATCAAGATGACTCCAGGATATACAAAGCAATCAAATCCCTTGTCTACACGATATATGTAAGCACAGTCAGCTGTACCCCGTGTACCAGAAGAAGTGAATTAGACCTTTGGACTCTCTGAATTAAACAGAGAAGTAAAGAAGAGCTAGATCCAAGATCGACCATCTTGAAAGAGGAACAAGAGGCCAGAGCATCACAATAGCTCTGACTTCTACAAATTGCTGCTTTATACCTGATACTTTCCTTTTCTGCCCAAGTTCTCCTTAAGGGGTGAAATGTCTTATGTGTCTATTACAGGGCTTTGTTTAGGAAGAATCCTCCTCTCTCCCCAGCCTCCCGAATGACTCAATAATTACTTTAACTGATTCAACGTTCCCCCTCAACCTCCAACCGCCCCCCTCACCACCATTCAACTTTAACACAAGACCACACTGTTTCTCGGCTTCCAATGTGCCTGAAGCTATTCAGGCCACTTGTTCCTCTCTGAATGGAGCTGACAGAGCTGCTTTTGTACAGAGGCAATTTTGGATTTAATTGGAGGCCTACTGGGGGCGGGGGAGGCGAGGGGAGAGGGAATGGGGTCACTAGGTCAGTGTTTTGGAAAGATCACCTCAAAGGAGAGTCCAAGGAGAAAATGAATGTGGGTTAGATGTTTGGGAAGAGGTTTTGTGTGTGTTCATGTATGTAAGGGCAGTGCTCCACATCTTCCAGAAATGATCATGACACCTATTTGGCATCAGAAAGCAAACCAGGTCAGGCCTAGGGCACATGGCTTTAATAGCCATTTTGAATCTATAATGACAGATCCCAGGGTCCTTTCTGCAAGGATCACAGAATAATTCAAGCTGTGGTGAAGGAGGTCTGATGTCGGAAAGGTCGTTAGCTGCAGTTTGTCCCCTCAGGTCAGGCATTCATCATGCACATTAAAGGAGTTTCTTTAAACTCCCTTCTCCAGTTCTGCATCCCTCCCTGGAGATAAGTTCAGCTTCAGCCCTGTCTATACCACTTATGGGGCACAGTTCATGCCAGCACTGTGAATGTGCCACGAGAGGGAAGACCTTTTTTCTAGTGAGGCACATGGTAAGTCACACCATGTTTTGAACTAGGGCAGTCTTGCTGTGCAAGGGGACAATAGGTTGTAGTCCACATGAAAAATGGACATCAGAGAGCTAGCATAAAAGCAGTATGACTCTCTTACTTCATTGCTCAGCTTCTTTTTGGACCTCCCCACTTTCTCACCCGACTAAAAAATATAAATTAAACTGGAAAGAGTTGTATTGATTGTGCTGCAGAAAAGCCAATACAATCCTGGCAGAGCCAGGCCACAGCCCAACAGAGACTCAGTAAAGATATTTGTGCAAAAAGAAACCCTTTTCTGCCTCAAAAGCCAGATGGAGATGGCTTGAGATACAACAGATAAGACTGCTTTGAGTGGTTTAAAAAATTCCCCCGCCACACCCCTGCCAATCCTCCCCTGTCCACATCACCTTGAGGTCACCTCCCCTCAGCTAAGGGGTTACCAGTCCTGGTCCCTACTTATCTTTTGCTTGAAAGCCATCAGAGTGATGGCTATCAATTTGCTGACCTAGCTGACTTCATTTTTAAAAGGACTGGAAGCACCAAGAGAGGTAGCCCTACCTCCTCTTAAACTCCTCTAGGCTGATGATAAGAGTGGAACCGATAGTGCCCTTGTACAGCTCCAAGACAGACATCTGCTGGGAGCATGTGCTGGAGGGGTGATACATAATTTAGAAGTAAAACAGCAATCTTGCTATTATCCTGAGGATGCACTTTAAAACCTGACATCTCTTGCCAGCTGCTCCAGGAAGGAGCAGACTGAAACTACCAAAGCAGGATGACCAGGAGGAGCTCCTCTTTTTGTAGGGGTGCAGGGGGATGGCCTCAGTTGAATGAACAGAGACAGGGAGAAAAGCTGTTTAGTCAAGCTTGTTATACCCCTGAGAATTATGTTTCCACCCAGCATCACATCTTTTCTCTGCTTCTTTCTGTTATGAGCCTCTGGCTACATGCCCCTCTGGGATGCCTCTGCTGCCGTTTCACATAATCCCTATGGACCCAGATCCCAGTTTCCTCTTGGGAAACAGGGAGAGGTGTTTGAGGATGTCAGAGACCTGTTAAGTTATATTTTCATCTGCAGTCCACCAGACCCAGCTCTGGCAGCATTAGTCAGATTGAAGTAACACAGTAGCCTTTGCTCTATTCCCCTTACCTATTTGAAAGCAGACAGGCTGACATTCATAAGGCATTAGCAAGCCTGGGTTTAGCATTAGATCTGCTCTTAGTTTCACATAAGCTATCATATTCCTCTCCTTTACAGCTACTTGGTCTCAAACTGCTTGTTTCTGGGATAGCAGCAGGTAGGGAAGGATGACCTTGCCATTCAAAAGGTGATGGTGGCTTGGAAGAGGCAGAGAACATCTTCTGTCCCCTCTCAGCTTGAGGAAAAACACGTGGGGCTTACCATTTCTGTTCCCAGGGCGTTTGAGGTTACTCTCCAAGCCCAGGATGCTGCAGTGTTTTAAGAACCACCCTGTGATGCAAGATGCAAGAAAGTAGGGGTGACCTGTGCCAGGCTATTATTTTTATCTCAGTATCTTTACTGGAGTGCCCTTTGGAGCACTATTCTGGGCTCTGACTGCACATAGACCTGGCAGTAGGAAGGTCTTCCTAGACCAGGGACATGAGTATGGCTAGAAACTCCTGTTAATCCAGCATGCATTGATCACAGGAAGACTACCTCGTGCTACTTCAGGCTGATGGTGCTGATAGTTAGCATCTGGGTACCAGCCACATTGGAGGTAATGAGTGAAGAATTGGACATGCCTCCTCAAGGCTAGATGCAGCAGAAAGCACAGAAGTCTGCTTACCTCCATCCCCAGACCCGGCCGGCAGACCAAACCTAGGCATAACAATCACGGAATCACAGAATCACAGAACGGTAGGGGTTGGAAGGGACCTCTGGAGATCATCTTGTCCAGCCCCCCTGCATGAGCAGCACACCCAGAGCAGGGGCACAGGACCGCGTCCAGGCGGGGTGGGAATGGCTCCAGGGAAGGAGACTCCACAGCCTCTCTGGGCAGCCTGGGCCGCTGCTCTGGCACCCGCACAGCAAAGGGGTTTTGCCTCAGATTTCAGGGGAACTTCCCGTGTTCCAGCTTGTGCCCGTTGCCCCTTGTCCTGTCGTCGGGCACCGCTGAGAAGAGTCCAGTCCTGTCCTCCTGACACCCGCCCTTCAGATCCTGATAAGCACTGAGGAGATCCCCCTCAGCCTTCTCTTCTCCAGGCTGAACAAGCCCAGGTCTCTCAGCCTTTCCTCATAATAGGAAATCCTGGCCTCTCTGCAAGGCAGACCATGGCATACATCAGTGCAGCACCTCGGAGGAGGGCCAGCAGCACAACTCGTGCTTGGCAGCATCCCACAATGCAGAAGGCTCTTGCTGACTTTAGCTTTGGCATAACGAGAGAGGTATGCTGCTTCTCATCAACCTCTGGGTCACACAGCATTGGACTCAGTTCCTGGGATGGCAGGGCATGGGTACACACAGCATGCTTAAGTTACTGCCAGCTGGGCTTTTTGTGGTTCTCAAAAATCAGTGATTAACCAATGCTGCCCATACTTGAAAGGTTCTTATTCCCAGTTGCTTTGGATGAGGAGCAAGGGAATAGACAGGTTGGCATTTTTTTCTCTAAAACCTTCTCACATGGGACGGTCTCTTTAAACAAATAAAAGTTTCCTAGGTATCTGCAGGGGAATAAAGAGAAGCAGTGCTGATCCAAAGCCTTTATTATATATTGAACCTCCTGAAATGACTGTGTTTAAAGAGAAAGCATTCTGGCATTGATAAATCAAATGAACACCTGGATTTTCAAGGCTAGGGCATCTAACCAGTGTATATATCTCCACCAAGAATATAGACTGTCACAAAAAGCATAATTAATGTGCCTTTAACACTGTGAAGGTGTTTGCTGCTGTATATATACCTTCTAAATATGTGTCCTGGTATACCAAAGCATGACCCCAGCATCTCAACTAATATTCTCTCACTCAGATGCCAAGATCTAATGTCCAGGCATAAGTGTGAACAATCACCACGGCTACAACTGCTATTTCCCAGCACTGGTCCATCAGTATTTAATCTGCTGCATTATAGAGCACCGTAGGGGATCCCCAGAAAGGAAAGCAGCTGCAGCCAAGTTCTGCTCCAAAAAGTATTTTCGATTGAGATGCCCATTAATCCAGGCAATAAGCATTAAATGACGTAATAGTGAAGCTGGAGGGCTGATATGCCCTTCTACCCAGGGCAGGAAAAATTTCTTTTTTTATTCCTAGGATAGTTGCTGTAAAAGAGAGCCCTACAGGAGTCTAAGAAATATGTTCCAGGATTATTATTTTTTTCTCTCTTGAAGTGGCAGCTGTCGGCTTTTTATTTTTTCCTAAGCCAAGATATTGTATTTAATTTCTTTGGTTGTTGAAGTAATTGGTTAGGTATCCACAGACAACAGTCAATTGAGTATTTTCAGTGCAAAAAGAGCCTGGAGCTGTATGCCTGTGCTCCCAGCCATTTCCATTCAGACAGTTTCACTTTTGAGCTTGCAAAAAGAGAATGTCTCCAAAGATGGGTTGGAGGGGTCTCCTAGGAAAATGGTTTGCTTATACAGCAGGAAACTACAACTCACTTTCAGGATCCCTGTGTGACCCTGAAAAACTTGTTCTATGTCTCTGTGCCTGAAGCCCCAGTCTGGAACAGTGAAGTAAGCAAAGGGAAGACTGAAGAAGGCAAAGCTCTGCCTTCTTTCATGGAGAGGTGGTAAACTCTCAGTTTTGACTTGCAAGAGCTCATTCAGAGCTGAGATTGACATGTAAGACTTATTCACTCTTTACCTGAGGAACAGCAGCCAATTAATCTTTTAGACCAGAGAAAGGCAGGTGCTGCTTGATCATCTTGACTCCATCTCACAAGGCTTACCCTGTTCTGAGAATAGTCCAGTGTAATGGAAATTAGACAAGGTTAGTGTGACTACAGCCAGAAGTGTGAAAATAATAAGAGCTATTTCTCCTCCAAGCAATTCCCCATCATTTTCTAAGCTACATCATCAATATATCCCTGTATATTGGGTTTTTCTTTTTGCACCTCCTACTTTCCAGCAAGTGAAACCTGAGATGAGATGTTTGGTATCTCCCACGATGACAAGATTTAAAACCCCATTGGGTATGTGATGTCCTGATTTTTTCTATTTTTTTTCTTCTTCTCATGTGTTTGAAGGTAAAGTGAAGAGGCTGAATATGTGAGCTGGGATGATATCAGTGTTTAAGGGTAATATCAGAAAGCTGTTCTCACCTTCACGTGTTGGCAGGGTGTATACAGTGATAACATAACCCCTTCACCCATCTTGGTAAGAGGCATAATATTAGGCTTCAATCTTTGTAAAGGTTGGGTTTCTGACCCCATTTTCTTCTAGGATTCCAATCTCTGAATGCTCTAATGTTATTAATTCCAGATTAACACATTCAAGTGATTTCTTTTTGGAAACAGCAGCAGCAGATGAGAAATATTTCCTTATTTGACTCATTGCTCCTGCTGCAATCCAGATCATATCAAGCTTGGAAAGTTATTTTTGACTCGATATAATGGACACTTTACACAGAAGATGGATTCAGTACTTTTGTAAAATAAGAAGAAAAATAGACAGCAATAAATTGCCAGAAAGCTGAAGTAATAAAGTATCTCATTGGACTGTCTGGTCTGCAACTTGTTTTTCTCTCCTCAGAATGGAAACACAAAATCTTGTCTCCTCGCTTTCATCTCTACACTCCCTTCACTTTCCTCTTAGACATGTTGATTCTTCTGCCTTCAGAAAGAAATTGTTGTTCCCTGAAATTGTTTTGTTTGCCTTTCGTGACTGCATCACCTGACAATTTCCTTTCATCATCTGCCAATTTCTTTTATAAACTTGCTCTTTAATCGCTGCTCAGACTTCTGATCAGCTTTTGCCTAAACACTGCTTGGCTCCCAGTCCATCCGAAACCCACTGGCTTTAATAACAACGCAGCATGATGTGAAGATTATTTGTAAATGTGTTTTTCTGATCCTGTGTTATGAATGAACATAATGCAAAGAGGCATGTTCATTTCTCACCCTGCTGAAGGAATTGAAATTGCAGTTGTTCTGGAGAAACGCTGCTCCTGATCACATCTCCCAGCACACAATGTGTCCAGCCCATAGTGGACTTCACTGCTGTGAAGAATGTGTCTTAGGGATTTTTTCCAGCTGGAAGGCACCTATCCATGTGTGGCAGTTCCTTCTACTGTTATATGTATTTGAAGACCCTTCCAGCAATCCCTCTAAGTCAGCTCCTCCACCTCCTCACTAGTTTGGTCCTTTGAGTTTTTGGTCACTACAGGACAAACTCCGATGAACATCTCCGTCTAACATGCTGGCCAGTCACCTTCTGCATTAGTCAAATACCCAGTGAGTATACACTGGCTGTTTTCCAGTAAAATGCCAGTTGAAATTGCAGTATTATTTCTTTTAGGAGTTCTTTTATATCTCAAATGTCCAGAAGTCACAATTTTGCCAAGATATTCACTGCTGTAACCCATCTAGAGGGTCCATGGATAGGTATCTACATTTCATCTGATGAATCATTTGACTATCAGAATCAAATTGACTCTGTTTTCTAGATTACTACTGAATATATGGGGAGCCTACAGACTTGTTTATATGGAGGCACCTACCTTGAAAACAGATAAAGATAGGAAATAGAGTGTCTACCATCTATATCCGTTAGTTTCAGACCCTGATATTGGGAAACGAGGGATGAGAAAGCTCTGTATTTCTCATACATGCCCCGCTTTTGATATAATCAGAGTCTAAATCAGTAGTGTTTCAAGATATAATATAAGGTGTTCAAAAACATGTAGATGCAGCACTTCAAGACATGGTTTAGGAATTATGGTGGTGTTGGGTTGACAGTTGGACTTTATGATCTTAGAGGTCTTTTCCAAACTTAATAATTCTATGATTCTATATTAGCGTACGTATCATTGTGCAGTATCATTAGCTGTGAGATGAAGAGCAGAGATAAGCTTTCTGGCTGTTAGCCAAACTTTAGTCTAAGTTTTAGTATGTACACCATACTTGGAAGGACCTGAGCAAGTGAATATCTGCTGGTGAAGCTTGGTCCATCCTGGTTCAATGTACCTACACATCCAAGAGAGGTCTGAAACTCCTCTTCCAAATATGTCTGGAGACTGAGCTCAGGAATCTTCTCAGAGTAGATTGGTGGGATCACTGTGGATGTAGAAATTGAAAACACGGCTACAGGCACACTCAATGTGACACTCACCATGTGCCAACACGGGATGCTAACACTACTCCATGCCGCTGGTGTTCTTACACCAGAACATTTTGGTGTTTTGGGACTCGCATGGTTCATGCAATACAATAAAAGCAACATATTTATTAGAAAGTGCTCTAGCATTTATTAATCAACTTCTCCCAGGGCCACTCCTGCTGCATTTTAGTGCCATGAATGTCTATTAGGAGCCTGGCACATTTTCCAATTCTCTCCTCCTATATAGAGTATACTTTTTTCCAAGGCCATGCA
>VZTV01083422.1:0-13557 GCA_013400875.1 Anhinga rufa | reverse complement strand
AGGTGGAGGGTGGAGGAGGCAGCAGAAACGTTTTGATCAGCAGCAGGCTGCAAGCAATTATTAACCGGGCATACAAAGTACAGTGTTATACAATCATCACGAGGTCGTTTGTAAACCACCATTTGCAAATATGGTTCTGTTTTTAGAAATGGAAAAATCTTAAGAGTTATTTCCTTTCCTTAGTATGAGAAGAGAATAAAGTCCTTGCTCTGTTAAGTCCACCAAACCAGATTCTGACCAACTGCTGTGGTGCCGAGGAAGTTTAGAAAGTACTGTCACGGCATGGACCTCAACTTGCAGGAGCTGATTGCGTCTGATGTCACTAGGTCTGTTCAAGCACCCCCAGAGGTTGCATAGCGCAAAAACCCCAAAGCAGCAGCAGAACAGGAAGGAAGCGACCAGCTGACCAACTGTGGAAGAGAGCTCGTTTTCCAGATGCTGTAGGAAGCCTAGCAGAAGCTAAATTTTCCTTGTGCATGACAGGGTACTGTGATTCCTAAAAGCACTGAACCTGGGTATCAAGGCACTTCTAGCTGTTTCTTTCTTTTTTGTAGAAACAACTTTGATGGATAGGAATTGTGGTAATAAATTTTTGGTAAGGCAGTTGACAGGCATGCAGCTCTCAGTGTTAATGACAGAACTGTAAAACAATTACAAGCCCTTCTTTTCTGTATCAGCCTGATGGAAGCTGTCTGATGGCGATGAAATGTTCTGCAGCTGGTTTTCAGGAAGCTAAGTTTCTGTGAACATTTGAAGACTTCGTTGAACAGCTTTTTTAAGCAAGGCTGAAAAAGAAGAATAGGGAAGCGTCCTATTTTTTTATGCAAACTTTAGAGTTTCAAGTTTTCCAGGCAAAATGAGTGCTATCTATCAAATATTCATAACCAGATTTGGAGGAAAACATTGCTTGCTTGAGCTATGTAATTTAAAAATATTCCTGAATATATTTAGGGAGCTTCTGTTAAGAGTTAGAGCAAAGCCTCTAAAGAGGGAAAACTAGGGGAAAAAAGCAGTATGTAAGAAGTGAATATGAACAATATAGTTTTAGAAATTTACTTTTTGATTTAATGGGTTAAAGGCTTTGCTCTAAAGGTCAGTGCAAGGATCATCTGCCACAGGCACAGCACTTACTCCCATGTAATGAGATTAGTTGCACTGATGATTGCTGTCCTGGTACTATTTGGACTGTTGGGCTCTTAGAACTCAGTATTTTATATACGTCCGCAGCCTTAGAGCTTTCAGCAGCTTGAGATGATGTCTTCTTTAACAAGAACAGATGCAGTAAAACACAGCTCAGTGAGCAGAGCCATAGGATTCATCAGGATAATTCCCTGGGCTTTTATATCTCTTGTTTTATCCAATAATGGCAAATATTGCAGTTCAGGTACTGTAAAAATAATAATTCAGCTATGAATAATCATTAACATTTCAAGTCAGTAGTATTTTTGAAAATAAAAGGATTTTTGTTATCTGTAACAGTATTTTTTTCCTTCTATATTTTGTTCTTACCAGCAGCTTTTCCCCTTTATGCTATAATAAAATACAAAAGCATGGAGATCAGAGCAAGGTTTTTGCCCTGTTGTTTCAAAATGCAGGCACTAGGAATAAATGAATACTGTACTTGATTCCCTAGCAGCTCAGATACACCTTTGTAATTTCATTACTGTAGTGCTTTTGAGCTACTTATCGCCTGCTGCCTTGCACAAATCCCCATCATAGATTTAAACTCTCATCAAGACTGCCTTTATTTCTGCATTTACCACCCTGAAATTGGAGTTTGTTGGACAGACTTTACAGTGAACAAAAGAATAATCTGAAGTATGACACAAGGCAACAGCAGTTTAGCAAAGTCTGTATGTGAACTTCCTGATGTTCTTGTTATTTTGTTTAAAATAAATATTTCCTCAACAGAGACTCACTGCCTATCTTGACCTTAGCCTGGATAAGTGCTATGTGATTCCTCTGAACACTTCAGTTGTTATGCCGCCTAAAAATTTCCTGGAGCTGCTCATCAACATCAAGGTACGGTTAAATCATTAAGTAATTTGTTCTTAAGACAGGGAAAAGGAGAATTTCCGCCCCCGACCCCCGCCCCGAACTCTGACACAAGGCACACGTGTTAGAAAGTTAACTGATCACTAGATATCTTTGCAAAGAGAGAAAAGAGTCTGCAACCTTCTTTGTTAATCAACTACAATCACGAAGGAATTATTAGTTCAGAAGATGGTAAACAATCCTGATTTTATTTTTCAATGCTACAAATTTGGCTGACAAAATTGCATAAATGTGGCGTACCTACAGTCTTTGATAGTAGTTTGTGTTTTTTAATTTATAATCCATTGTGACTAAAGTTTCCATAATGCTTGAATGCGCAGGACTAAAACTGGTTAGCTGAGAGGCTCGAAGTAGATACACTGGGAAATCCTTTTAACACGGGCATTGTTTAAAGCATAGGTCCCTAGGGTTGGCCCCTACTTTGAACTGAGCCAGTGGCTTGGGGGTGATGTACGTGAGATGTGTTGGATTTGCTGTGCGTCCTCAGGGAAATTAGATGTGGCAGTATGTCTGATGGACTAGCGCTGCATGCGAGTTCATGAGGCTTCCAGCAGCCTTAAGATGGATCTTCCTGTTTCTGGGGAGGTTTTGTAGGAGCGATCAGGATTTGGATTGTATGATTAACAAAGCCCATTTAAGCAAGAGGGGTTTTAGTATAGCCAGATTGCTGGTTCTGTGAGCACCAGACCTTCAGAACAAGATTTGTTGTCCTTAAGAACAAGGACCGTGGAGAGGACTGAGATACCACGATTGCTGATTGAACGTGAGTTTTCAGTATAATGTTGTGGGAGCTCCTAATCACTTCCCAGCAGGGTTTGATAATTGAACACTACTGCCGGGCTTGTGGTGCTGGTGCTGGCTGGCTTGTTGCCACCACGGGGACACGCTGTTCTGTTAGTAGTAACTGGGTGAAATGTAATGGCCTGTGAAATTGAGGAGGACAAAGTAGATAATCTTACTAATTTAATATAAATCATCTTCATCTTTTTTTTTAACTCTTACATATGTATGCTTTTAGTGCAGATCTAAATAATGTTTACCTTGTTTTTCAGCCTTCTGCTTTCTTTGCAGAACAGCAAAACACTCTGGGTGGGAAAGAGAGGTGATAAGCTAACTGATGTCTAAGATTTGGGGAGAGTGTTTTAAATTTTATTTTACTGGGCTTTTGTAACTTTAGAAATGTTAATATCATCTTTGGGTTTGCATCTTCCAAACAAAGCTTTGGAATTAGGACTCCAGGAATGTTTTAGCCATTTCTGAGTGGTTTGTGTATATAAAAAAAATTCCATGTGAAAAATGACTTCACAAGTAAGTCCTCTGCTGCTTTTTTGCTGCCTATTTTGAGACTGGCTATTTAACCACACTTTTATTTCCTGTACATAAGGATGAGGTGGTGTCTGTAAAACTCAGTGACCCCACTTTTTTTTTTTAACTTTGTGTGTCCTGTTTTGTTTCCATTTTTAGTTCACACAAATTCCACTATTAAAATCTGCTAATTTCCTAGTTTGTCATTAGTACTAAATCAAATATGCTTGGTTTACAAGTAAGAGGATAACCAGGCATCCCGCATTTAATTGAAAATCTGTGCAAAAGCAAACAGTTTTGATCATTGTCCCCAACAGTGAGTGCCCTAATTTTATGAGACATCTGTTTAATTCTCATTGTATTAAGAAAAAGCTGTGGGCATTTGATGTCTCAGAAAATCAGGCTAAATGTTTTGTAACTGAAATTTGTGAAACTATTCTGCAGATGCACAAAGTGAGTAAATTTCTGATGATTGTCCTGCAGTCACACTGGTTGCCCAAGGAAGAAAAAAGTATGAAATTAAAGTGTTAATTTCATTAAAATGAGCTCCGAATACATGCAGGGGGGGTTTTATGAAAATTGAGGTACTCTGGCTGGTTTTTTGTTTTTTTTTTTTTTTTAAAAAAACCATATTTTTAGCCTAAAGAACCACATTTCTATATATTGATACAGTTTGCTTGAATAGCCAGACAGTGAAAGGCCTCCTTTCCTTGGGAAACAAGGCTGAAACCCAGGTACATGTGTTGATCCACCTCATTCCTGTTGTTGAGCCAACTGGCCAGTTTTAACCAAATGCAATGCACAGAACATCTCAAAAGATGACGATACTTGGCGGCTATGCTGGATACCAGTGCTGGGTAGTTGTGCCTGCAGCAGCTGGGCAGAGGAGATTCCTGCGCTGAGCTCCCCCTCCTCTTGCACCCCCTAGGAGGGCCAAGAAGGCCGGGTCCAGGGGGTGGTCTGGGAAGTCCCATGGTTTGGAGGGCACGAGCCCAGGAGTGTCCTCACAGGCTGCCCCAAGTCCTCAGCACCACTGCCCACCCTGCCAGTGCCCTGCGCTGCTGCTTTGCCCTAGGGCTCCCTTTGGGCACTCTCCTGAAATTTGAAAGACCAGGGGTTAAGATACAGTAATTTACAGTGATTTAATTGCCAGATAATGAGTGGGATAATTTGGGAGTGTGAAGTCTTCCAAACTCTTATTTAATGAAAATAACTTGCTGCTCTTTTCCTCATAGTACGTGCTGAAGAATATTTTCATAATTTAAAGTGAGTTTTATACAGTCCTTTCTTTACTGAAAAGAATAGCATTTAATCAGCTTCTCAACATGTCGCTTGGACTGAAAAGACAGTCTGGGTTTGCAGTGGAAATTTCAAGTTGTTTATTGTCAGTAAAAAATATAGTAATCTTTCACCACAGAAGCTGAATTTGTTTCCATAATAAGCGATCATTTTATTTTTAGAAAGCAAGCAACACCTCTCTACTGCCATAAATTAGAATCACACTAACAGGATTTCTTAAATGAAGTAATATTTAAAAAGAGTTGATGACTATTACCAGTGGCAGTATTAGGAAACTGGCTGATAGCTAAGTATGTGCATCTTCAGCTGTGTACAGTGAGGTGTGCATGGGGTTGGATTTCTCCATCATTTCAGCTGCGACAAAATAACACTGAAGGGACTAGAAAAGGCTTGGGAAGCCTTTGCGTGTTGTCACAGCTCTTCCCTTTCTCAATATATTGCCTTAAAACACCTGATATACCACCATGGCTTTCTAATACCTTCCCATATAAACAACTGTGGGAGTCGCCGTAATAACTTATGGGGCTAGATGGTCTCATCTCGCATATGGCTTGAGAGTTGCAACCCATGCTGTGAATATGTTCAAGGCTTCCCAAACCCTGCAGGCTGCAGCTGGAGTATAGTACGGCTGGCGTGCTTCATCAGCAAGAGTATCTCCATGTAGAGCATGTTTCTGCCGACTCCTGTTTGGGAGTAGTTCTCACTGAGGTCTGTCGGGCTGTTGTTAATGAAGTGAAAACTTTGGATGATAAGTGCAGGACTGATCCATGATGGTGGGTGCTCCTGGAGGGAAACACTTCTCTGCTGAAGACTGACATTACTGTAGCAGGAGTGTGGTGGATGTGTGCATCAGTGGAAGTTTTGTGACCCTTTTGAATATAATTGTTATGCATTTCCATAGTGCAGTGCAGTCATGTTTGCACATTTAGAATAAAATTCTATGGGTACTACATATTTTGAAAGAATTCAAAGAAGATATGTCGCAGCCATGCTAAAAAAAACACATTGCAAAGTGTTTCATGTGTGCTTAGGCCATGAAGAGGTGTCTTTTGACAGAGCTGTTATATTTTTTTGTTCAACAGGCTGGAACATATTTGCCTCAGTCCTATTTGATTCATGAACAGATGATTGTTACTGATCGCATTGAAAATGTGGATCAGCTGGGATTCTTTATTTACCGCCTCTGCCGTGGCAAGGAAACCTATAAACTACAGCGCAAAGAAGCCATGAAAGGTAAATGTTCCTTCTGTGGTCTTTTGTGTTGGCAGAAAGTTCAATGCTGCTTGAGTTCAATAAATAGGCTTGATTGTGTTGAAAGGAATGATTCTTATTGAAGTCAAGGGTTGTTTATTGCAGTAACCGTCTCTGTGGGCTTAAATACATCTGATATTTTTCTGTGTAGGTATGGAAATAAGTAATTTTGTTTTGCAAAACTGCTCAAGGCCCCAGTGAGCTAGGAGCCGCTAAAATGTGTGTGTGTGCATGGGTGTGTTTTCTGGGGTTCAGGCTTTCATTGATGCTTTTCTTTAATCTTGTTTCTTGACCCACCCATCCCACCCCTCCCGAACAAAAAAAACCCTTTAATATATGAGAAGCCATAGCCTTGTAGTCCAAGTACAGAATTGCAGGTTCTTCTTGTCCTTAAAGCCATCTATAAATTAGTCCACGTCTTCCTATTTGCATCAGTGAAATGTGAGTAAAGAGTTGTCTTCACAGGAGAATTGTAGTGCTTGGTACTCCTTCATGGAATATGTTAGAAAAAACATCACTTGGAAGAGTCTTGACAAGCTATTAAACACTGCTGTAAAATTTTCACTCAGATTTTACTCAGACTTGCGCTTTTTTTTTTAATTTAAAAACCGTATGTGATGTGCAAGTGCACACTGAAGCGGTTTAATTACTTTAGTTACACTGTTGGACCTGACAGCTTGGGAAAACAAGAAGTAGTACATTTTATCAAAATAATTTAGAACAATGTTTAAAAATGAAAAGGTCTTAATAGCAAAATCCAATTTGAAATTCAGTATGTTGATCCTGTGGTAATAAAGGATGAGCATAGGTTGGCAGCAAGCATTAGTTTGGCTGAAATTTGGTTAAATTCTTTCTCCGATTCTAAGATGTTGTTTAAATACTGCTAGTCCACTCTTTTTTTGCCTATAGCGCTTTATTCCTTTGCTGTTCCCTCTCTCGCGTCCCCACAGCATTTTTACAGATGCACAGAGAGGGAGATTGGGAACTGGTCTGGGTTAAAACTAGCCAGAGGGGTGTTTTGGCAGATCGGTTTTAACTAAACCAGTACTAAGATTTGGTTAACCACACCTTCAGGATCGTTGCTGCTTATTGGTTCTCTAAATATGAATGTGTGCCTACGGGTGTTTCCTCTGAGAGGGGGATCAGAGAGGGGTAGTTCTGATTTCTGGTGACATCTTATTATAATAAGTGTAAAACTATTACGTCTCTGATGTACCTCATCTCCTCTTCTGTTTACCCTCCGTTGTTCTTTACCAATGCAAACAGGAATTCAGAAGCGTGAAGCCGTCAATTGCCGAAAGATTCGACACTTTGAGAACAGGTTTGCTATGGAGACACTCATCTGTGAACAGTAATGAGGAATATTACTGTTACGGGAGACTTAAAAAACTACAGTATGACCCCCACCCTTTGTATTGTGTGCAGTGATTATTTTTTAAAATCTTCTTTTATGTAAGTAGTGGACAGGGCTTTATTGCTGAACACCTTCCATGCTTTTCATCTCATGATACATGTAAAATCAATATGGTTTAGTTTTTTTCCTTATTTTCAGGTGTGGTGTTCTTATATTTGAATAGCAATTGTATAAAGACTTAGTTGCTAGTGCATTTCATGTGATGAATCTTGAATACTAGGAAGAAGAGAAAGTCTTTGAAATATCCACCAGTTTTTAATGAAGTAAAATTGAGAAGAATTATTAATGTACAAATGGACTGCAAGAGCTACTTTTAACTGTAATATTACCTGCTATATAGTTTGTTACAGCATATAGACAAACCTGTATTTGACTGTTCCTAATAAAGTGCAATTTGTTTCATTTTTAAAATATTGTCATATTTACCTTTTTAGATTGATTTCTGACTTGATGCTTTAAAATGGCAAGTGTTTGCTGTAACAATCTTTTAGAAAATTGAGAAGTAACTTATGTTACTAACTTGTATATAATCCATGTATGTGCAATGGAAAATAAACCTTATAAACCTGTTTGTCTAAAAGTCTTGTGTGTTCTTTTGCTATTACTGGGGGTTTTTTAGAGGAGGGGACTAGAGTTAAATGCTTTTTACTTGCACTGTTATTTTTAAAAGCGAGAAGATAAAATGGAATAAGTGATGGCTGAGAAATGAAATATGAACAGAGAAGCATGTTTTTCTGTTCCTTTTCCATTTAAAGGCAGTATTGTGCTGCTTGCTTAAAGCCTGGGTTGGTATTTCTAAAATACGTACAATCAGAGTAGAGCTGACTTAACGCAGCGTTAATGTCTGAAGTCCCTGTCCTGAGTATTTGTCAAATGATATACACAGTCTAGAGCGTGCCATGAGTCAGGCTGACCCAGCTGAGAGACAGGGGTGTTCACCACATGCAGGACTTTGCATTTCCCTTTGTTCAACTTCAGGGCATTCCTGTCAGCCTGTGCCACTGAGCTTTGCCAGTTCATCTGGAGCTGGCTCAAATATCGCTGATACCGTTCTGTACTGTGCCGTTTACACTTCAAACTGCTATTGTTAAAGCAAGTTTGAATTTTTTTATGTGATCTTCGCAATGGCAACTCTTGTAGGGGAGAGTGCAGGATAAGATGTAACGTAGTACCTGCTGTTTTGAAGCTGGTTGCAAGAAAAATTAGAGGAGAAAAAAAGGGAGTAACACTCAAAAACAAGGCCGGGAAGTTTCTCCCAAAATCTGCTTCTAAGCTTCCATAATATGGGAACTGACTTGCCTTTCGACCAAGTTTTGACTGTTGATTTATCAGGAAAGTTGGAATGTTTAATAGAATATTTGCATATTTGTTTGCAACAAAATAACCGCCTAAACCGATTTTTAAATAACATGCACCATAGGTGTCCAAATCTTTTGTCTTAGGGTAATTCAGCCAGGAGGCTTTGAACTAATCTTATTTTTCATCTTTTAAAGGATCTTTTCTTAATATAGCGAGAGGATGCTTTACTGGTTTTGGAGCTATTATACAATTGTAAACATGCTATCATCCAGCTTCCTGCTATTGTGAATGTTTGGATCGAGATAAAATAATTTGTTTTAAAGGAAGTTTCTTAAATACACAATACTTTTTTTTTTCTTCATCTGCATTTGGCTTCATTTACAGTTTAGTCTTAGTGTAGGTGTATTATACATAAAATGAAAAGTATAATTGTTACTTTCTGAGAGCTGGACTTTTAAAATCCATTCTTGATGGTGCACGGCTCTCATGAACATTAAATAAAGCCTCACGTAGGCATAGGTTAGATGCTCATGTACAAATTATTATTTACATAACTATGCTTTAGCATAGATGTAAGCAAGCTGGAAAATTTGCTGGGAAAACTGTAGCTACAAACATTCAGGATGTTCCAATTGTGTGTTTGCAATAAAGGTCAAATACATGTCAGGAAAGGGGGTTACTGGTGCGTTTTTTGGATCCCTGTATGATGCGAGATTCATGCAGAAGTACTTTTAAGCGTGTTTGCCACCTCTTCATGAGCGTACCGTTCCTATTTTCCATAAGTTAACATAAAACTTGCTAATTTTTAAGTAAGCCTCGCATCATCTTTAACTTGTTTGCGAAATAAAACTCAGTAAGAAACTTTGTCATCTGTGGCATGTCCTTTAATGGAGACACCCGCAAATGAGGCTGCTGAAAGGGGTGGTGGTAGCGGGGAGAAATAGATATGTCTTTACAGGCAGGAGGTTTGTACGGTCATGCTGCGTGCCTGTGTCCCTACTTTTTGTGTCCCTACTTCATGCAACTTTTAAGCCTGTTGGATGGCAGAAGGAAATTTATTTCTATCACAAGTGTGAAAATAAGTGTGGGGAAGGAGGGAGAAACTCCCGTGCACTGAGGGAAAGCTCCCAGCGTGCACTCATACCTTATTGAATGCCAGGCATTTTGTGTGGGAAGAAGACCTAAAACACCCTGAGTGCAGGAAAAGGTCCCGTTGGAAGCTTCTGCTGTCTTGGACAAAGTCAATGAAGCACGGGACACAAATCCATGGAAAAACTAGCTCTAGGAGCTGTGTGGGCTTTCTTCTTNTTTTTTTTTTTTTTTAAATAAACAAAGAGTATAATAAACAAACATAGTTCTGCTATACCGCAGAAGAACACATTTCTAGCTCAATTAATTCCAGAAAAGGGTTAGTATAAAAATGACCTCATTGGATAATTGTCTTTGCAAATATTTTCAAAACTCCTTGTAAGAAAGAAAATGAATCCTAATGCCGAGACACACTTTGTCACTGAAGTAGCAAAATCAAAGAAGTGCCGCTGTCCTGTGCCACCGTGTTTATTTGGTGGAGGGGGCTGTGTTGCTCCTTCGCGGGTCCCAAACAACCTCTGACGTTCGGTAGGTCTTTGCACATGTAAGGGTATTGTCACCAGGTGATGTGTACAATCTGGGCTTGCAAAGCGTGATAAAAGCTTCAAGTCTTCCCTCCTTCTCTAGTTGAAGTCTTGCAGCTTTAGTAAAGAGCCGTGGGGCAAGTTTTGGCATGAAGAAAATACTGAAGGCCTGCAGGACAGAAAATGCAAGAGTTTGGTTATCTGGTGCAAGAAGCTGCGGGGTTACATGGAGCAACGCACACAGATGTGTTGCACTTACGGAGAGAAAAAGTAGGGGCTGGATTCATTTGTTTGACAAAGATTGCTTCCAGCTGAATCAGTACCATGGAAGCCAACAGAAGTTCTTCAAAGCTGTCGACTGAGAGTAGCGTTGTCCTCTGGAAAGGTGGGCACGCGCTTTTGTTGGTATGAGTTGCGTGGGAGGGTGGAGGTCTGAGACGGCTATGTTTGCAGAAGCTGTGCTTTAGAAATACTAGCAGAGCTGTGCTCTTACTGGCGGTGTTTTTCTAGTTGTAGGAGGATATTTTACTGTTACGGGGGAAGCAACATAAAAGAGCCTATAGCGTTATTTTCAAAAGAGTTTTGCTGGAATACTATACACAAATGTTTTCACCTAATTGGGGTATTCCACTGCCATGCCTTGGTAAAGAATGTCACCACTCTTAACAAAAAGAAAAAAAAAACAAGATCACAGGTAGATTTAATTCAGACAAATTCCTGCCTGTTCACTATAGGCTACGGTTGCTAATTTTCAATTAGTTTTCAGGTTGCCGGTTAAAACTGATTCCTGAGAACTACTTCCAGTACAGCCTATTCTGCTTTTTGTGGGAAGAGGAGACATGGGAAACATCCTCGCTGGGGAGAGCGCCAGCAGCAGGACAGGGTGTTGCCAGTGCCGAAGCACACTTTCTCACGCGGAGAGAGGAAGCAGAACCTGGGACTGAGCAGGACGGGAAGGGAGGAATTGCAACAGGGTCACGAATGTGGCTGTGTAATTGCAAGCAACAAGAGGGTTGTGGTTTGTTTGTTTGTTTGACCTTTATTTCATTATCAGTTGACGGTACCAACCAAAATGAACCACCCTGCAGAGGGGGCGCAGGATGCCCTGCACACCCCAGGGGCAGAATGTGTCTGGGGTTAGAAGCACTTTGCCTGCTGGGGACACAGAGGACGGTACCTGTGTGACAAAGCACATGGTGTGAGGTATCTGCGCATGCAAAAGCATGTCTTACACTAATGTGCAGACACCTTCCACAAGGAAGGAAAGCTGTACCGGGCATGATTAGTTTTTTCGGATGTAATTGCACTTGCACTAAGGCTTCGTTTGATGAATTGCATCAGTCAGGGATTTTATTTTTCAGTACCCTTGTCCTCAACGCTAGCACAAATCCGGGGGTTTGCATGTAGGTGTCACGTATGTGCAGATTCTTCTCCATCCGGCAACAAATAGTCATAGTGTCCTTTCAGATCCCACTAACAATTTGGTCAGATGCTTTATTGATAAGAGATTCCTGCCTTAAACTCATTGCTGCAGTATCTGAGGCTCCAGCAGTGCACTATGTAACGCTCTGAGAAGAGCAAGTCACAGATGTGCATAAATGTGAAGTGAAAATATTACTTCTATTAGTAATGCTTTTATGTAGAGAGAAGCTTTGAACTGTTAGAGAAGGTAATACCTAACAAATACCTCTCTGTTCAGAGAGAAGTGGGTCGAGATTTGTCATGGTCCCTATGGATTTTACATCACTGTAGAAATACTAATTTTTAGAAATTTTATCCTTCACATCTAGAACTGCGTCTTTATGTAGGATACAATGATATTAGGGGCCGGGCTCACCCACAAGGGGTACAACCAGCCTGTTGCAGCCCATCACACCTGTAAACCCTTTCCAGGTTCAAAGGCGGAGCTGGTGCCAGGGCAATTGCAAGGCAGCGTTACCAGGGGAGGTTTCACGCCAGCGAGTAGAAAAGGCCCGGTTCAAACTGTGACCTTAGTGCCCCTGAGGCACTCCTCAAGCGGGACCGTCACAGAAGTCTGTCCATCCGGTGCTGCAGAGAAGTCCTTCTTGAGGCCTGGGGCCTGCAGGGCAGCAGCAGGAGAAGAGCTGGCCCGCAGGGAGCAGGGGCAGGTCTGTCACCTCCTCGCTCCTGTTAGTGCTTGTGCTGGGGCTTTGAGAGGGACAGCTGAGCTCCGGGTGACACCGATGGTGGGGCGCTGGTGGCTCCTGCGCAGTGCAAGGGATGTCCATGAGCAGAAAAGGCTGGCTGGGGGAGGTTATGCCCTCCCGTCACTTGCCCTGGTAAATTCTGCCTTTTAACGGGCAGGGAAATGGGGTGTGGCTTGGGCAGACATTTCTATAATCCGTGAATTTTGCAGCCTATGGGCTTTATTCAGGCAAAAATTCTTCCAATATTTAGTACCTGGACTAATATCCAGGAGTTCCCAATTTAGTGGGTTTAGTACATATACTTCTGCCATGCATCTCCAGAACTGATTTTGTTATAATTGTAACTTCAGTGCTAGGGGTCTGTGATAATGTAGAAATAAGCAGCTAGTCTTGGTAGACCATGAGGTGCACTTAAAGCAAGTTTCCCCATCACAAATATTTTTATGAGAACTAAAAAAAGTAGCAAGCTTCGATCATATCTTAGCAGTAAGAGTCAAAATAAAAAGGCTTGGTTTCATTTCAATGAAAGCATGACTTCTATTCCCACCGGCAATTACCATGAAACTATAGCAACAGTTTTAAGTGAAAAAATTAAGATAATAAAATTACTTAAGCTTGTTTAGCAGCTGGAAACAATGAGTCAGGACTGCCTGACTGGGCAATGTTTCACAAACTGCCATCTGTCTTTGACCTACACTTCAAAAGCTGATTTAGCAAGATGTTTAGAATAAAGATATTGTCAGGCCAGATGAGAAATTATCATTAATACTTTACTTGACCTTGCAGTGTTTCCTTTGTGTCTTTTTTTTTTCTTCCCAGTAAGAGCTGCTTTTCTTCTTCTTTTGTCATTTTATTCCAATGGCTCCACTTAAAAGAAAATGTTTTAAAGTCAGGATTACAACATTCAAATCAGTATATCTAACAGTGGGGAAAAAAGGCGCAGCAATTTACATGTAATTTTACACATGCATGCGCCTTTCTTTGGAAGTACGTACATACACGTTAAGTCTTCTCACTGCAGTTTAGATGTAGTTACTCCATCTGAGGCTCCGGGATGGAGGATCAAAGGTTATTGTAGCTTGATTCATCTGCTGCCTCCTTTCTTCTCCCTCCAGTTGTAGCTTGAAGCATTCTGAGACCCCACCTGGAGTGC
>VZTV01083386.1:0-26108 GCA_013400875.1 Anhinga rufa | reverse complement strand
GGAGGAGGGAGGGAGGGACGGAGAGCCCAAGCCCTTTTCCGCACAAGCTTCTCACACAAACGGGACCAGTTGTCCTCTCCCCTGCCCGCCCCACGGTGCGGAGGCCATCCACGCTGCCCGCTCGGGCCCGCTCAAGCTCGGAGGAGAGCCCTTCCTCTCTGGCAGAGGGAGAAGACTAACCCTGAAGGTACAGGCACATATCAGAGTGCAAAGGGCTCCGTCTTTTCACAGTCCCTCTCGCACTTACAGCGAGCCACGTGCTTCAAGCATTTATGTTACTGGCCTCAGCATTGCCTGTGGAGAACGCGGACTGTTGGGCCACGCTTACTGTGCGGAAAAAGCCGCTTCCAACGTCCTCCGCAGGTACAAGCTACCTACCAACACGGCATCTTGGCACCAAAATAAGCTGCTGCTTCTCTCCGATTGCTTAAGCAACTTGCTGGCTACAGCTGAAGTTAAACAGGTGCTCGCACGTTCTGCTGGCTTGCGGAGCCTGCCGTTCCCAACCTCCCTGGGCACAGAGCACGCTTCTTAAGCGGCTTTGACGGTATCCTTTTGTTTACTGTCAGGCTGCGGGGCTTCACTTGGGTAACTTGTGGCTCCAGCCAGAGTCCGGAGAGACAACAAAGAACTCTGCCCAGAATGAGAAGCTGCAGAATAAGGGCTCCTATTGTGTGTTGTACGAGCCAGCATTCACAGCAGATGCAATATTTACTTCAGCAAGCATAACAAGTTCACATCTACTCTGAATAGCCTTAATGAAAGCCTGTTCTGTCCTTAATCAAGGGCCTATTCACTTCAGACAAGAGTTACTTGACTGAAGATCAACTTTCCGAGTAAGACTTGAGGCTTGGCTGACAATAGCAGTGTGTAATCTCCCTAACGCGCCCCAGCCACCGCGCCGGCAGCAACCGATGGTGCTTTCCCACGACTCTCTGGCCAGCGCTGCTCCCTGCCAGCCTCTCGGAGCCCAGGTTGGCATCGCCCGAAACACAATTCCTCGGCTCTTCCAATGTTTTTTGCAAAGGCTGAGGGCAAACCACGCGAGACCTTGCACAACCGCCTGGTCTGCGTCTGCTCACCCTAAAACGCTTCCGACCTCGTCGCTTGACGCGCGTCACTGAGTGCCAGACCCTGTAGTCCCGTTTGGTAGTTGAGGTGGTGGTGGGAAGGGGGACCCACGCGGCTGGTCCTCGTTGCCACAGGATGTCTCCTGGGGTACAGGGGATGCCGAGTGCTCTGCTAAACCAAGAAAATAATGTGCTTATGTGACCTAAAAATAAACAAGATGGCCCACAGCTCCGGCGTTGTGGCCGTACAAAATGAACGGCAGAAGGAAATGCTCTCAGTCTTACTGCTCACAGAGCGTGACTCCCAGCATGACGCCGTGGCAACGAGGACTAATGAGAGCCCCACATCAACAGAGTGAAAGTACGAATTCAAAGGGAAAAATAGCATCACTTTGGATCTGGCAGCAGCGAGACGGCTCTTGGCGTGCTGTGACCAGCTCTAGTGTCCGCTCGTCAAATATTGGAAACCATTCGGAGAACAGGGTGAGAGTGATGGGAAAGCTCAGCTTACAGGGAGAAAGTTGATGCTGTAGTCAGCTCAGGAAAGGAATGTTGGGGTGACTTGATTGCAGGCAAGGAGAACCCACCGAGGCAGCCAGCTGGTGAGACAGGAGGCCTCAGCCTCCCAGTGGAAAACAAAAGAAAATCCCACAATAAAATTCAGGCCAGAAAGACGGCGTAAATGCTTAGTAGTGGAGTTAATTAGTCATTGCAGGAATTATTTTAAAGGCTGTGATGAATTCTTGATCACTAGACATCTTTTTAAAGTCTTTCTAGTTCAGCCCCAGTTTGGGCATCACAAGAGAAGTCCTACTGCCTACGGTAAATGCAAAGGTCAGTCAAGGGGATCGTAATAGCATGCTCTGGCCATAAAATACACGGAACAATAACACTCAGTGCGAAAGATAAAACCCAGCGGGATTCATCCTGTAGGTCGGGAAATCCTCCAGCGCCTCAGATATAATATTATGGCTCCACAACTCACCTCGCTAAAATGACTGCTCCTTGCCGCATTGCCTTTACCAGCTCCGTGTACGTTGGGGGAGTTTGAAGCCGCTTGCAGGCTGAAAGCTCCCGCGTGCGTCGGCAGCTCCCCAGCACCGGCGTGCCAACGGCACGCTTTGTGTCCAGGTTTTGTCCAGATCTATTAAATGCCAGCACGCTAACTTAAGGCTTGATCTAACCCAAGCTGAAAAGTGAGTTAGATAGCTCTACTTTAAAGCAAACATTAAAAAAAAAAATAAATCGCTGTGATGAGGAATGAAGCACACAGATGCACTTGGCATTGAAGTACAAACTAGTTTCTGACAAGTTTTATCCACTTTTGCTGCAGGTTTTCATGACAAAGGAGCTGCAGAGCAGTCATTGCTAAAAACGACCTTCACTCGGCTTTTCAAGTCTGAGCACGTAAAAATGTGTTTACTGTGTGCACAGAACGCCTTACTCTGCTACACGCAAGAAATAAATTTATGTTAGTACAGGCGAAATATTTGCAGGGTGAAGAGAATGAGAAACCCAAAGCTGCGTATCCAGAGCAAGATAAAAAGTTGCCTTCAGTACACCTGACACATCCTCAGCCCTCAAACAGGTTTCCCTTCCTTTCCACAGTTCTTGCTTTAACGGTTCTTGCTGGTTCAAATGCAAAATTATGCACCATTTTCTCATCATCATCACTTACTAAAGGGAATAAAAACCCAAATTACTTTGCCGTATCTACTAAGAAAGTATTTTCAATTTTTTGTTAGAAGTTCAGCATATTGAAGGTATTTATCAGCTCTGGCGTAGTCAGGGATTCGGCTGACGAGATTAGCAATGCCTCTGCGTGTTCCTACGGGCTCAAACGCACAACAGAAAATCCACAGGCACGTTGTTACCGTTAACCTACGATTCCTTGAAACACAATCATTGCACCGTAATAAATACTTTGTTCTCAAAGCTTCTTCTACCTGCAGATCGCAAACCCTGTCTTAGAGAGAGGCACGGAGGCAAGGCAGCGCAAGGGATTTGGAAAAGGTTTTCGAGGGGAGACCCGAGAACAGAGACCAGACTGGGGCTGAGTGTAGCCCCGGAGTCCTGCTGTACCTTCTCATCATGATCAGCGATACTAGACTGTATCTTCCACGTGTTTCCAACCAAACAGCAAAATGGTTTAATCGGTTCAAAAAATATTTTGCAAAGGATTTTTGACCTGGTGGTGATCTCTCACTATTATTCTTACAGACCTTGCTTGTACGAGTTCCTGGCCTTCCTTTGTGTCATGGTTTGGGCCGGGATGAAGTTAATTTTCTTCATTGGAGCCGATTCAGATTGACCAGAGGGATATTCCATATCATATGATGTCATGCCCAGCATATTAACTGGGGGGTGGGGGGGTGCAGGGATGGAAGGCACAGACTCCTTTAGCCGAGCTGATTTTGTAAGCCCACTCCAGAAGCAAGAGTCAGGCTAGCCCCCCCCCGCCCCATAGGTGTAGGGAATGGTCACCCCCAGCCACAGGTGTAGGCAAGGGTCACCCCCAGCCACAGGGGTAGGCATTGAGCACCCCCAGCCTCCTCCCTGCAATGGCAGACCATCCTTCTAGCCCAGGGGGACAGGACCCTGCAGGCTCACCACTGCTGAGCTCACTCCCAACAGGGGGGTTGGCTGGGGCGAGCAGCAATCGCAGCTCGGGAACTGACCGTATCGGTCGGTGGGTGGTGAGCTGTTGCACCGCTTGTGATTTTCTGGGTTTTGTTCCTCTCCCTTGTTCTTTACTCTTCCAATTCTCTCCCCCATCCCACAGGGGTGTGGGGAGTGAGTGAGCGGCTGCGTGGTGCTTGGCTGCTGACCGGGGCTAAACCACGACACTTTGCATCGCCTCTGATGTCAGCTAGGGCCTGTGCATTTCCTTAGCTCCGTATCTACATTGCAACTGCATGAATTAATGCTCCACCAAAATTTCAGAAGTGGAAAAACTATGAGGACATTTTTTTCATTGTAAATGCCCTGTATGTCATGGCCACAGCTTCACAGAAAACAGTCCTGGTGCCCTCGAAGGCACAGAGGCAGACCCTCCAGCGAATGCCCGGCACAGAGCTAACTGGCTAGAAAAGCTGTTATTTTCATAGAGTTACTTTTAGCGATTAATGAACACAATTCCCAGCACTTCCACAGCCCGGCAGACCCTCACAGGATGCCCGCGAACAGCTCTGCTGCATCAAGCTGGGTAGGGGTCCCCTTCCCAAGCAACCGTGCCAACACGGGAGTGCTGCCTCGCCTGGGTACCGCTCCGTGCTAACCCGCCCATCCCCAGGCGCCGCTTACAGCGGGGAGATACGGCCCCTTCTCCCCAGCGGCTCTTTTATAACAGAAACCATTGCTGCCTGCGGAACAAGTCAGCCAGTCCCATTCCTGCGGCCCATCACCGCACCGCGGGCGGCGCTCGACTGAACTGAAGCAACTTTGATTCCTACAAACACGTGAGTCACAGGCGCTGGGAAAGCTTTTGAGGTAAAAAGGAAGGACTCGGATTGACTACGGCAGGAAACGGCTCAGGCCTTAGCGCCTACGTGAGATTCCTCCCCCGCCACCTAAACCCTGGGTTCATTTGTTTCTCTGTTTGAAGACGGGCCTCCCGAACGGCCTCAGTCGCCCGGAGCAACACTCCGTTTTGCAGTTCTGCGGGTAATGCGCTTGCTCATCGTCACGCGTGGCGCAAAGCGCGGGCAGTTCCGCTTCCCGCTTCGGTCGCTGAGCCCTTGTGATTCCCGGGTCGCATTTTATCAGGCCGTGCTGTAGTGGTGCTTTGCAGGAGCGATGCTCCTCTGCTCCAGGCTGCAGGCAGAAACGAACAACTCCCTGCAGCCCAGATTAAAACGAAAATGTTGACTCTCTGATCAGAGGTATACCACAAGCTGCTCTGTGATTTATGTTTCTCTGTCCTTTTCCCAGAGGGAGAAGGCAACTGTAAGGATGTGCTTGCTGAAAAAACTTCTGCATAAAGAAAAATTTCAGAGCCGAGGATCAGGGCCGAGCTCTTGGTGTGCCGCAGGTCAGAGCCCAGCCGTCAAGCGAGCCAACAGCACTGTCGTAAGTCGGTTACCCTTTCCTAGAGGTTTGTAGGGACTTCTCAAGCCTTCAGCCTCGTGGCATTCATCGCGCCTTCCTCACGCAGAGGATGAGGTCCAAAACTGGAAGACGGCGGCCAGGGCCGGCCCAGCAGTACCTGCTGCTGAGGGCAGTGGTGTGAGCGGTGCGGCTCCACCGCCGCCCCCGGCCCCGCCGCCTCGCTTTCCTCAAATGAGCAAAAATATCTACCGTGTAACCCAGCGCCACAAAGGCGGGATTAGGGGATCTCGCGCATCAGAGGCCAAACAAACGGAGGGTCTGTGCTTACATTAGTACTTCTCTAAAGGCTGCTGGCTTTTCCCATCAATGTCCATAGCACCCAATGGAAACGGCCCTCTCCTCACCCAGGATTTCGGTTTACATCACAGATAAGTTAGCACAGTTACTCTCCTGAAAGAGCTCATACTCACGTCAAAGCCGACCATTTCACATTTGTCTGTGAGCTGCAATTAAGATCTTAACTATGAATTGAAGTAGATAAAAAAGGTGAGCTTTAATGAAAGGTTAAACTTCACTGGGAATTCTATACCCTGCCTTACGTCAAGGGACCGAAACAAGTCCTAGATAGCATTCTGGAAAAGGCAGCATCCTTAATTAATGAACAAAGGATATCCTTAGCTGTTAGTCAGAACAAAACAGCCAAAGCTGTGTAAAAGTGAGATAATGAATTAATTCACAGACTATTTGGGATGCATTATTCCACTGGTGGCAAAAAGAATGGGGAGACCTGCAGTTTCTCCCCGATCTGTAGAAAAGACCGGCTTAGTCTTTCCTGGCAAGAGCTGCAAAGTACCTTTCTAAAGTAGTAATTGTGGCAAACAACCCAGGTCAGCCCCGTGCAAGACGCTCCCTACTGCGGAAGCCCCGAGCTGTTTGTGTACGGGAGATGCTGCAAGTTGAACACGAACAGCCCTGCCACGTTACAGGGATCCAATTTTCTGGTCATTTATGGCGACAGGTGGTTTATAATACTGGACAGTGTCCTCACACGCAAACAAAGCCTACCTGGATTTAGCTTTACTAATAGTTTTATACTGTAATGCCAAAGAATAAAATCAGTATCCGGGAAGACATAGAGGGGATCGGAATGTTCGTTTAAAAGTTGGTGCAGAGCACAAGTGGGAGGCGGACCCTCGCCAGACACCTCAGCGTGATCCACTAAGGGCAATAGTGGTGCCAATGAGAACTGCTCTATTTAAGTCACAGCGAACCAGGGCTTCTGCCAGGAAACCGATATTAAATAAAGATTAAAGGAGTTTTCTATTTCACCACAGGAATAACCAACAGGTATTAGAAGTGAACACATGCAAACGCCTGCTGCAGCAGCTACACCTTTGAAAGCTTAGGAGCGACCTCGTGGCAAGCACTGGACATCACAGTTGTTTTATCAGCCACAAAGGACGAGCTTAATTCAGCACCAGCCGTCGTGCCGAGCGCCTCTGGGAGCCAGGGGATACAGAAGGGACCCCAGGGGGTGGGCGGAAGGGGCATAACTGGAGACATAGTATGGGTTACTGGGCCAGAAGAGGGGTACGGATGAAGGACATAAACCCACATGACAGCAGATTTCATTGGCTCGAGCGTCCGTGGAGCAATCTGTGTTACCTTGAAATTACCCAGGTAAATATAAAGAATATACAGGCATACAGAAATATATATTACATTAACAAACAGCTTGCACTGAACTGTATCTCCCTGAACCCTGGGCAAAAGGCCCCTGTAGACGAGCCTAGTTCTGAGTTTGCAGCTACTGCCCTTCTCCTGCAATCCGAGACCTTTATGAATATCTACCATCTACCGGCCTCTTTCACCGAAGAGCAGTAATGTTACATGGCACAGAAGGAACACTGCACTCCTTTACGCAGCTTGGGCTTCCAGCTGCTCTAGAAGACACGGGAATGGTCCCACTTCTTGTTTTGCTGGTATGTCGGATGGCCATGCTATCAGATCAATTTGCTTGTAAAATCAGAGGATGTGGTGTGATAACTAAAAATGCTGAGATGTTTCCAATCCCAAGCTCAATATTTTGATAGGTTTTAAAATAAATCTGTTGAAAATAATTCTGTACTTGAAGAAAGTCTTTGTAGAAGTGTTATCATTCACAGTGATAAATGTGCAAAGCCACAAACCACGTTAAGACATTAAGATTTATTTTGGAAAAAGTTTCTTTAAAATTAAAGTATTGGACAACCTGATACCCTTCCACAGTTTAAAAACAGTAGAAAAGCTATTTAGAAAGGAATTTCACACCAGTGTTTTTGTGTAGCAGTTCATAAACTCTACCAGCTCTGCCAGCCCGAAAACTGAAAAACTAAGAGATCGTGCGGATTATTTGGTGTGGTTCTGTTACAAAGCAAGGTGACTCGGTGCAAGTGTGAGGAAAGAATATGTCATAGCTTCTAGCCTTGCTTCGATTTGTCATATTGATTTTGACTGTAATATAATTAGTAGTTCACCAGGTTATCCTGCATGGTGGTTCCACACTGTCAGACATTCCCCTTAGGGCTTGTCCTCACAGCAAATGTCATTAAATTCACAATTTACCTTAGTGCCCACTATGTTCCCCATCCAGACAAACCTTCATGTCGTATCGCTTCAGTTAACGTGAAGAACTGTTGCTCTACCACTACTTAAATGTGACACAGAGCACTGTTTTCCTATCCTTTCTTACCCTCCTTTTATTTATATTATTTAAGTTTCCTGCTCTTAACAGTTGTTCTTAGGAGGACTGGGTTTCCACTTCTTCATATAAATCTGCATGAGTGGCACTGCTACCTCAGGTCCTCCCAACTGCTTTATTGAGCGTCATGGATTTAAGCCCTTCGCAGATAATGTCACTGTTAAATTAACCTAAACTCAAGATTTGAGCTGCACATAGCTAACCCACGTTGTTAGTGGACCGTCTGCATTACAGGAATTATAATCAGTGTCGTAAGGAAGGAAGGAGAGAAGGGGGCATTTTCCTTTTGTTGGATAGCAAAGGTTTCACATCTCATAAACTATTAAATGCTGTAGTACGGAAAAAAAAAAGATTATTTGAAATCCCTCTGTATCTCAGGAAACTGCTAAAGATTCATTAATATTTCAAAGAGCCCTGGCTTTCTAGAAAAGTTCCTTGGTTCTCTTTGGTGTGCTACAGATGTGGATTTTTTCATACCAGGTACAGCATCACAGACGCAGGGATTCAGATCTAGCGTGGGCTGACTGTATTTTAAGCATCGGGGCGGGAGGAATAATCAACATTGTTCTTTCTATGGGGCAATCCCACGCTCTGCTGGGTTGGTTCGCGTGAACACAGAACAACTGCAATTTCACAAATTGCTAATTCTTTTTGTGATTAACATTTTCTACAGCCAAACACGCATTTACACAGAACCTGGCCTGCACGATTCCCTGCATAGTCCCTTACTCTGTTCACAGACAGCTGAATTTTGCTACCACGTGCCTCTTGCAGAAAGTAGTATTCATCTTGAGTAAAAGTAGAATCAGGTTCCCATTTTCAGAAGTTTTTATTTCCTTGCCTTCATGAAATGGTATTTTTCCTTCTGATGCCGGTTTTTTGGGACAGTTGTGCCAGGTTAGATTTCCAGGGGACCCCGCAGAGGGTCCCTGTCTGTTTACTGATCACTCAGCCACCAATTCACACCCCATCTGCGCAGCCACCCAACTCCACAGCCCCTCATCACCGCAAGCCCGGCGTGAGCAGTGGGATTTGCAACGCGACTGAGTTCAGCCCCTCCTCTCTGCCTCTAAAACCCACAAATTTCCTCACAGTGAACGCACACAGGGAAAAGACAGAGAGACAAAGAAACGAGGCTTCAGCCCTGCCAGGAGGGGCTTGGTTTGTTCAGTTCCTTCTGATTTCATAGGGCGATAGAGGCCTTACACGTTTTGTACTACCGGGCCCATATTCAATAACTTAGGTGCCAGCGAGCAAACTGCCTTCATCCTCTGCAAGACAGGACAGGACTGTCAGAGACAGAAGATGGTAAACTTTTAGTAAATTTTCCCTATCCCTCACAAGATTTGGGTCCATACGGGTATCATCTCTTGCACAGTACCAGTGCAAACTGATTGAACTACCATCCCTGTTCATACAAATCATTTATGATGTTCTCAAAAAAACCCAGGACAGATCACTTCATTGCTCTTACCAGCCGGTAGCAAACACACTAACAGCCAAAGTAATACAACACCTAATAAGAGGATTAAGTAGAGAGGATTTCTATTTAATATTGTATTAGCAATAGCAGATACCTTCCTTGCCCGTTCTAACTCCTTCACAGGATACAATGTCCACGCTTGTAAGGGAAGCTTATTGACATCTGATCGGTCAATAAATCTGTTCTTGTTTTTTAATGACCCCAAGAGTTGTTTCCACGTGCTCACATAACCTTACCAACAATTTACCCTCATAAATTAATAATTGCCTTTAGGGCCTTTTAAACCCCAGAACCTGATTTAGCTCCTTTGCAACAATCCTCTTCTAACTGTAAATCAAGACCCAGCGCAGAGCAGGATTAAGCCTCACCAAAGCAAACACAGCAGTGCATAACAAATAACCAAGAGACAGAGACAACAAGACTCCTTCTGCGCACAAAAAACCCTCTATTGTCTACAAATGGTAGCAAAAAACCTTCTCAAAGGAAAAAGGATGACCCCACAGTTAGGACACTAGATCTGGAATGCCTGGGTTGGAGTCTTTGCTGCTAAATCCTGCACATGACATCTGCAATTAGCTTCCCTTCTGTGCTTCAGTTTTCTGTCTGTGTAAACAGGGAGGACAGCGCTTTGTTATCATACAAGGACTTGATCAATAAGAATATATTAAAGATTCATGTATAAGTGCATTAAAGCATCCATGCTACGCTAATGTCTCCCATTTAAATACTGTAAAAAGCTCAGTGGGCTCTTGACTGAGCCATTAAGTGAATGATAGGCAAATCAGAAACGTCCAAGAAAAAAACCCCCAGAATTACATTCTGCTATGAAACACCAGGCAACTCCTATAAAAATCAATGGGACTGCATAGTAGTAAATTGCCAGGGAGATGAGCTTTATTTCATGGGTCATAAGTGAAAATGAATCTCTAACAACCTGTCAGTCGGACAGCTTTGCCTCTGGAAAGAGCCGGCTTCTCGGGTGCTGCCGCCGCCGCAGACTCCATCACCTGGACCCGCTCCTTCGGGCGGCAGCTCCTCTCCCAACACAGCTGCCCCTGTGCACAAGCAGCCCTGTCCTTCAACAAAGAACCGCGGGCTGGAGCGTTAGCCCGGGGCAGGGATATGCCCATATGGTGTCTGGTCCCCAGAATAGTGCGAGATGGCAGAAAGCCTTTCAAGCCTCGCAGGGCTGACCCCACCAAAAGCTGCAGTGAGGAGGATGCTGGCGTGGACGTAGCATCGGTCAGTTGAGCCGTGCGAACGCCTCTCTAAATTGTGGGGTTTATGTCTTCTGCTCTCTACCTAACAACCTTAGACTCCAAAGAAACACGTTATTTGATAATAACTTCATTGCTCCCCTTTAAAGAAGGGGGCACAGAGAGAGAAAGCAGCCTGCCTGAAAACAAACAGAGACATCTAGGACAAAGCTACAAACTGAAAAAGGAGCAGGGCTCCCACGTGCCTCGAAATTTGTGTGCCGGTCCAGGACCTAACCGAAGCAGAGAGATGCAGTGTTAGCTAGCTGGTTTTACGTTAGGAAAAATGTTAACACATGGCAGTCATCAAATAAGATTGGCAGCAACTGCAGGACTACAAAATGCATTACAAGAGGAAAAGATGCATATTTCAGAGATGCGGACTTTGGTGACTGCGCTGTGCTCACTGAACTGGTAGGATAGCTGAATTTGAGGGAAAATCCATGTTAATATGCAAAATGTCCTGCAAACATGAGTAGCTTTGCAGCTCCCTTAGCTTGCTGGCAGAACATTTACCTACCTTTGTATGCCAGAAACCTAGCATGTGCCAATAAATTATCTCTTTTTGGATTACCATACAAATAACTGGTTTTGATGCTGGCTGTTCACTTAGGGAGCATAGTGCCATCCTCCAGATTCAACAATAAAAGCCAACAGGGGATCTACACAAATTAGCACCTTGTGGCAATATTTAGAGATAAAGGTCTATGGGAACAATAGATAAAATCAAATAAATTACATTAATCCCTGAGGTTCTGGAAAAAAAACAGACTTAGATTCAACCATTGTCTCCTACTTCTTCACATAAGGAAATTAAAACAGGTGGTTTTATCTGATAGTGAAAAGCCTGAAACTCCTGAAACCTTGAGATGACAAACCAGCCTCAAACCAGAATGTATTTTACCTCAAGCCAAGTTCTTTGCCTTATCCTCTCCCCAGACACTGCACTTACCTGCAGCTCCCCTCTTCAAGCTGCCAGGCTCCTTACACAACCCATGCCAGGCAGGCACTTCCATCTCCCTCTGCCTAATCTATCAACTGTTTTCCTTCTCCATAGTGGTTTCAGGTTTTTTTTCCTGATAATGATTTCTTATTACCCTCCAAAAGGTATTTGAATCTGTTTTCCCAGCTCATACAGCACAATAAATTATCAGGAATTAAATTAGCTATCAAAGGAATAATAGATTTGTTCCTTCAAGGGCTAAATTAGTTTTATCTGGAAGGGGGAAAGTTTAAAAATGTACTCTTCCAACAGGTTTTGTTCCTCATTGTGTATACTAAAGCCTATCTTCAACAGCCACTCAGGGGACCAAGAAAAGTCAGCTGCTCAGCACAGATGGTCTTGAATTAAAGGTCAAAGAAAAGAGCATGAAAAACATGGAAGTACTTTAAAACTATTCTTGCAGACAGCAGTTGCTGGCTGGAGTTACCCGTCTGTATAGGCTTCACTGTCTTTGAAATGCCTTCTTGGTATTACTGCATTCAATTTAATTTTACAAGAATTTTTGTTTGCTTGTTTAGCTTTGCTTTGTATTTTAAGTGGGATTTCTGGTATCTCTCAAGCAAGGAAGAAATATTTGCTTCATTGTGGAAGGATTAGGAAACATGTATGGCTGAATTAGCTAAGACGTTGTATAATACTAAAGCAGCCTGGGCTCTCCATTATACAATAAAAACTTAACAACAAAATCCCTCAAAAACAGACTATGAGAACTATTTTTCCCCTGTATATAACATCCTGATCCCCACTGGCAGCTGAATGGATGAAAAAGCTATCCTGGACATTACTACATCTAGGAAAAATGCTGGGTAGATACCTATTGTCTAAAGTCCCTTTCAGCTTGTCAACTGATACCCAAGCACAATAGAGTATACCGTTACCTTGACGTTACCGCTTAAACACCGCTCCCAGATCAGAGCTTAGTGCTGCGCTCTGCACAGCTTGTTTCCAGTGCACTCACTGATACAGAGATGATATGAAAACGGACGTCCCTGCTGTAACTGGGACTGAATCTAGAACGTTTGTAAGACCCAGCAGTTTGTGCTGCCAAGCTGGGCAATGAAGCCTTTTGGGTACAGGATCTTCCCTTACCTGGGTGAGGCTGGCCCAGACGACCTCCAGAGGGGTCCGTTCCAACCTGAACTTTCCTACGATGCGACATTCATCACAACCTTTCTATCACAAGCATTAACACTGAGTTGCTTTGTCCTGACCGCTGCAATGTATTCCAGCAACAAGATACACCTGTGAGGCAGGCAATCAAACCCAGCTGCCTTTGCAAAGGGAAAAAGATGCTTGGCTACAGGACGGGTGCAAACATGCAGCAACAGGGGCCATTTGCTAACACACACCCAAACTGAGGGATGGAAATATTGATATGACTTCATTTGAAGTGGAAATTAGTGGGAGGTAACTTAAATTTCATAATTTTGTAGGAAGAAATGGTTAAACAAAGTGCAATGGAAAGGGTTTGTGGTTGATACGAGTGGTGCTTTGAGGAGCTGAATGCGCTCAGCTATACAGTATTTGTTGGCGGCTCGGTATCTCTGCACAGGAACGGCACCCTGTGAGTCTAAAGAGAGGCCTTTAAAATGAACATCTAGTTAGTTTTAAGAAGCACTATAATAAAGAGATTTTATACCTTTGGGCATCCTATGAAAGAGAATTCTTTGAGGCCTGCAGAAAGCCCTGAAGAATAATTTCCACTACCCAAAAAATTAGTACAAAGAGGGCAAAAAAGCACTTTACGCTCAAGGCCTATGGCCGGCTACCTCAGGTAGGCTCTTTCAGGCACGCTGGACACAACAGGATACATTTTTAGCAAAAAAAATCAAGAACCGGGAGACCCAGAATGGCTTATGGATGAGAGGAAGAGCAGCAAGTTTCACCTGACTATTACTGTCAAAAAGCTCATTGATTCTCTGTGAAATCTGTGTTTCTTTTGGCTGTAGTTCATTCCACTGGAAAAAAAAAAAAACAACAAAAACCTTTTTCTTTTTCTAATTAATTTTAACTTTTGGCAGTTGCACTGCAGTTTATTGGCAGGGTTTGGTGGCTGCTCTGCTCTCTACAGTTCTTACTGTTGGATAGTTCAGGTCATATTATTTCGCCCAAGACAATATTAATTGCTGTGGCAGTTTTCAGAGCTCATGCAGATATCTATCTAAGAGATAAGCCACTAATTCTGTGAATATCTTCTCTTCCAATCAATGTGCTTTGTTAAAACAGGATTATTCACTGAAATGAATAAAAGGAGGTTCTATAGTGAGTAGCTAAAATTAGTACTAAGGGAGTTACAAGCCCCGTGCTTCAGGAATGAACCACGTACCGGCTGGTGACAGGCAGACCTGCCCTTCGCCTATCTCTAGAAAAGGACAAGAGCTACGCATATCTGAGAAACCCTATTCATTTTCTTTGAAAGATTGCATCTTGGCTCTACTGCAAATAGCATACCATCCGGACAGCCCTATCTCAAATTAAAGGATGTGTCTCCAAATAAATTAGAAAAACAATTTGTTTTAAAGAAAGAGATGAATTACAGCTTAATTAAAACAACACAAGAAGGCTGGAGAAGGAAGGATGAATTCAGACCAGTCCTAAGGGAATGCCAGTCCTCGCAGCGGTTTGAAAGAAGACACTCAGGTACCATACATCATCAGCACAAGAATTTCCATTAGTTATTCCCAGGAGGCACGACTCTCCTCAGGTAGATGGCTTCACAAATAAACCTCTTTACCACCGCATACTTCCCAAGCACGGAAATCACTCACTCCAAAGTCAGCTTGTATTTAGAGACAAAAAGGAACAGAGATTGAATGGGAACACAGCAGCAGTCTGCTTCTGCAAGATTTAAAGTCGCAGCAGACAGAACAAAAGATGTGCCACTTGCATAGCATGAAATGCAGTCGTAATTTACAGCGCAGTAGCCAAAGAGGGTGCTTCAGCATGCTGTCCCATGTTGGAAAGCAGATAGTACTCTTGGAAAGTAGTTAAAAGCAAGGAGCGTGTTAACTTTCAGCAATATACAGTCTTTCAAGAAACTTGTTTACCAGCTGCTTTTCTCCACCAAAGTCACATTCCATAATTAATAACCCAAGTTTTCTGGTCTACAAAAAGGCATGTAATAATTAGCTTACCTTGTTTAGCACCATGTTGTCTCCTTATTTGTTTCCACTCGTAGGCTGCCAGTTGTCCTCAGCCTATTAGGAAGAACTGAGACTTCAGCAAATCTGCCAAGGCTGGAGAAACAAATCACAGTAAGTCCTGTGGGGCAAGCGCTTGCACAAACCAAATTCAGTCTCAGTGATCCCCCCCTTCCAGGCCACTCCATGCACATCCTAGCCCTCCATCTACTCTTTCTTTGGAGGCTCCAAAGTTCAGTTCACCAAGTTTTGCCTTGTTAGGCAGAGTCTTGGTTCACTGGCTGTAGCTGGCTATGCTTCTTATCTGGGCTTTATTTATACGCCCGTCACCCATTCTGCTTTGTAGGAGACTGTTGACCTCTGTCCTCAGCTTCCCAGAGAGCCTAACAAACACCCTTCCCACGTTAGGAGGGCTTCCTTATATCTGGAGATAGCTGCATGGGCCCCAGGCCTGGAGGGCAGCATATTTTTTGATTTACAGGCAGGGAAAGGAGGAGAGGGAGTAACAGAAAGACCAGTAGCAACTGGAATATGAGCACATCAGGAGTCCAGCTCACTTAATGACGGGCCTTAAAGCATCCATACTGGATTCCTGCCCTTCAGAGGAATCAGGCACATGGAGGAGATATGCTTATAGAGGGGGAAATGGCTTTCATTTGTACACAGATGTTTATAATTAGAAACAGAAACCAGGATTTTTGTTTTCTCCTAATATTGCCGTGTAATACCTTTAACTGTAGTTATTTTTAAAAATACCTCATTTCTTTCAGAGGTGACTCTTCACCTACATTTTCCAACCAAACCACCCCACCTCCCCCAAGCCCTGCTCTTCCTCTTGCATTACGAACTGCCCTACCTAGCTGCACGTGCTGTCAAGTTGCTTGATGTTAGATACACACATACACTTACTATGTCACATTATATTTTGCCGTGAATGCAGATGCTTGGGATAGCTGGGGTTTTTATTACTCACCTGGACCTTTTCCTCTGGTACATACAAGACATTACCTTTCCAGCCATGTTTATAGTCTTAAACTTGAAGATAACCGTGCACTGAGCACGGCATCAGTCACAACGCAGGCATGCCTCTTCTAGACCACCGAGGCATTACCTTGTAAAGCTCCTGCTGAAATGTGCCTCTTTAGCGTTGTTGTAACACCGCATTTCCAGCCCTGGCCCGGGCTCGCTCCTCTCTTCCCGCTCTACACAGTCCTTGGCCAGCTGGCCCTCCGGTGTATCCCCACAGCCCGGCTGGGTTCTCTCCAGCACACACCCTCTCGCCAGCCCTTTCCCAGCCAGGCTCCCCAGGCACAAAACCTGCCTCTGCACTGGCCTGTCTCCCTCCCTGGGCTGCAGTTCCCCGTGTCTGGTCTCGGAGGACTAGCACTACTGCACAGTAGTGCAGGCTTGGACCTGATGAAACAATTTATACCAAGTTTCCAGCAGGGTGCTTAAAAAAGGAGCTCCTTTTTCTTCTCTTGAATTACCCATTGTGGCAAGGATCTAGAGACCTGTACGTGCTGCTATACTCCCTAGACAACGCTGTGCAGGACTTTGCCGTGTCACACAATTATGCTTGAACTCAGACGACTTTCATCATACAAACTGCTGCCTCGCAGCCCTGCCCGAGCTCATGCGAGCTGTGCTAACATTATCCTGCATCCAGCACCCGAATTACTTCAAGCATCCAGGTGTCGCACTGAATCAGGATGTGAAGATCCAGAACTTAAAGGCAGATTTAGGCAGACTTAATTATGGTCTTTTCAATAACTGGCAGACATCTGTGGTGTAAATAAACCCTACGAGAATAAATGGGATTATATCTGCAGAGAAATTTGTCCTGGACTTATTCTAGCACCGTCAAGCTGACAAACATTCGGCACTGAATATAATGATTAGGCACTCTGTTAGTGTGAGGTTGTTGGTTCAGAGTGCTGGAGCGTGATACTGTCACAGGAAAAAAACTTAGGACATTTTATCTGATCTTTGTGGCATGGGACATGATAAGCACTTTGAGCACTTTCCTCTGTAGAATTAACATTAGATTCTATTTTCTGTGTAGGCATACATCGACCCTTTTGATATTAGCTGTGATTTTATAGTTGTATTTGTTGCAATGTTTAATGGAAGACAATTTAAAAATAGCAAAGGAAAACAAACTGCCAATACTTCAAGTTAGAACCAGTGGAAAAACATCAGGCTCTGTGAAGAAATGCAGCAGGTCTAAACTCCTTATTCTTTGTCTTTTAGACACTGCTGATTTTAAATATCCTCCAAGCTGAACACATTCCTCTGTAATGCACCCTGATTTAGACATCTGTCCTAATGAAGAATTCCGCCTTTTAAACATAAATAGGGATAGCTCATAGAGAATGGAAGTTGTTCGGCTGATCTTTTTAACCCCACAGAACTTCTTGCTCCACCACCAATTTCATTTTGCCTACGTGATACCACACATGCCAAATGCAGTGGTGGACCTGAAGGTGGAGCTGGGAGAAACTGCAGGGCAGGACCAGAGAGAGGGCAAGGAGAGACCAGCTAGCTCTGGGAGGCAGTGAAACGCTTGCGGCAGCCCGAGTGGCCAGAGACACCCTGGGCTGGAGCTTCAGGCTCTTGGGAAGCATTAGCCCTACACGGTGAAGGTCTTTGCAGCCACAAGAGTGTGACTGAGCTAACACAGAAAAAGAAGCAAGATAAAACCTAGGAGAGTAAAGCTCAAAGATGCATAATGCTGAGAAAAGGTGAGAGCGAAGTACTGACTGAAAAAAGGCTTGGGGCCCTGAGCACAGATACAGTCTCTTGTTTGATCTTCCTTAAGTTCAGAAAAGTGGAACTTTGTACATTTTACACAGAAAATTAAAATTGCTTCAAAGAAACATCTGACTTCATCATCCATGCCTCTTAATAGGAACATCCTTAAGCTGGTTCAGTGCTCAGGTGGAAAACAGTAATTCTAGCAATCTGTTAGAAAGAAAATAGACTGTATGTGGAGTAGGAATGGGCAATACATTATGTTAACACATAGTCAAAATAAAATTACCAGTATGAAAAAGAAAAAAAAAAAATTGGCTTGGGTTTCACCCCCCAAAGCTGACTGCACCGTTTCCTGTAGCTTGACTCTTTGTGAACTTTCTGGTCATTCCCAATTTGTTACTGTCCATGCTTGTCTCCTCTCTGTTATGGTCATTGCGTTTATTTTTATAGCTGCTTTTATCCAAAGCATATGTTGTCAATGGCCTTCTTTCTTTATCTTCAGTGCTTTCAATTACATAATGTAGCACGGTACCTGGCAATTCCAAAGCAAATGTATCTTGCATGATAGATTACAAATGAAAAATGAATGCTCTGGGACATCTTAATAGCTTATTTCCACCCATGCTTCCTGCCAATGTGCCTCTGCGTGTCTCATACATGTATCCAAATAGATCAAAACATCAGTCAGTATATTCACTAAATTAATTTTTTCTTTCAGTGCTGATAGCAAGGAAATAATCAAAAATACTGAAGGTTCTTTATTGAACAGCAAAACTTAAGTGGCAGTGATCGAAAACTGCCTTACATAGACCAGAAGGTATTTGATTTTAATCAGTCAGGAAGGAAATGGTAAAACAAATGAATATACTGTGATCTTCAAAAAGAGGTTCTTCAGGGAAGGGGGAGAATGTTCTGTTTCTCAAAGGTTAACAGCCTCATAGTGCCCTTTTTGGTAACCTGATCCCTGATTTGTGAGTGGTTTCCTTCCTTCCTTCCACACAGAAGAATAAAGCTGTGCTTCTGCAGCTTTGAAGTCACTGGAAGTTTTGCCATTGAATTTAATGCAGGAAGGCCTTTGGTAGTCACCTGTGTTCAGTGGGGGAGAGAGCAAGCACTGAAAGCACCGCTGTCCTGGCATCACGAATACACAGAGACCACCAACAGAAGCCAGGGCAGACCAGAGAAAACTAATCCCCTTCCTGGCCACAGGAACACACAGGTTGGTCCATGGAGGAAGAGCTAGTCTTCAGCAGCAGCCAAAGCAGAGCCGGCCGTGCAGCGAGATGCCAGCAAACCGTCAGAGCTCAGCCCCGCGTGCCAGCTGTTTGGTGCTTTATGACGACGCGGCAAGCACCGCCACCTACCCCGTCACCCAGATCCTTTCCCACAGCATATTTTACAGTGTGTGCCAGGCAAATTTCTTCCAGATACAGTGACCTGAGAGCTGACAAGGACCTCAGGAAGTCACTTGTGATGTCCTTATAACTGCTCTGTGCCCCAGCACTGGCAGGCTAAACTCGAGGGAATCATTGACAAGTTATTTATTCCATATAGGTGTATAAATTTGGGCTTGAGACATTTGCATTAACATTTGTGATGATGAACTACAGGCTTAACTGATCAGCTCTGATTTGCCTCTGACGCACTCTCGCAGCCTCTGAAGCTCAGTGTAAGGAACTAAAAGAAGACATTTTTGGCAAGGAAAGCCACTGCTGTCCTCTTCACTGTATTAACATCTAACGCTGGTGCTGCAATGCACAGTCCTGGAGAATGATATTGGCTCAAAGCCTTTATTTCCTGAGTGATTTAAATAATTTGGACCAATATGAACATAGGGGGTTTGTGCTTCATGTTCTACAAGGTTAATGTGTATATGAGCAAATGGTCTTCTTTGAAATGCTCATCAATAGTCGATGATTTCTTTTCTATTACAACTTCGCTTCCATGACCCACGTACTGTAATACAGATTTTTTAACCCTGTTCTGGAATTCCTGGGATCCTAATAAATGGGTTAAATGAAAAGTCTTGTTTCCTCTCTGTTCATTTAAGGAATCTGTCTTTTGATTTTATATTGCTCACTTTTTATTTTGTATTGAGAAATTTAGACATAATGAGAAGTGAACAGACAGTTAAAATAAGACTTGAGAGCTCAGTACTGAGCTCTGTCATCAGCCCTGGACCTGTCCCATGATGTTAGGCAAGACTCTGGGAACGCCTTGCTAAATTTTCATGAAATGTGAGGTTTGAAGGAATCTTTGTGAATAATTGGAAATTGATTTCATGCTACTTTGATACTGAGCTCACAGGTGGTAGCTATTATTTCAGAATTCAGAGTCCAATCACAATAGATGAAATCTCAAAAGCTCTAGCAAAATAAAGGCTCTCCTTTTGTTCCATTCCTTCCAGATTTTCTTGAAGTCATAGATTAGGTTTAGATTAAACCACTCCATAACGTAACTGTGGAAAAGCAAGGCAGTAAAACTCAAGAGTAATTTGCTGCAGGCCCATTTTTTCTTGAGTGAAGCTGACTGTAAGTTTGGCAGGAAAAGAAAGTTAGATAGTAATAATCTAATTTAGAACCCAAAACGTATATTAATTTGTCCCTCAGTTTGGCATGAACTTGAGGCCAGTTTCAAAAGGTTCCTGCTGCTGGGGTTTCTTGGTGACCGGTAATGTTGAAATGTATCCAGTGTGCTTCCTCGGTCTTATGGCCGTCGTCCAGTCAACCAGCTGGAACCTAATTGCTCTTTTTTTTTCCAGTTTCCCATGTGACATTGCTGATAGTGAACATCTCATTTAAAGCTCATTGCAGCAAAGTGACTCAAACATTACCAGTACATTATTGCTCCTGGATACACTTTAAATAAAATCAGCACAGCTCCCCAGATATTACCTTGTATTTCTCTGGGATTCCAAAGCCAGAGCATTAAAATAATGAAAGGAAAAATTATGAGAGTAGAACCAACTTCCTGTCCGGAAAGCATAAATCACTGTCTGGGCCTCTTTCTTGTGACTGACCCAGGACTCAGGTTTAAAGAGCAAAGCCTCTAATCATGTTCCCAGGAGAGACCCGACCAGCTCCTAATAACATGTGCAAGAAGCGGGTGGTAGCTTCACTAGGAGCTTGTAACTGAAATGTCTACCCACGGGACTGGAGCAATTTCCCATCTCAGTCTCACTTTCTAATGCGGAATTCTGGGAAGAGAGCCTAGTCCTCAAGTGCTTTTTGTCATGATCTGAACATCGCTGATTTGAATGCTCCTTAGTGCCTCATACCTTGGGAAAAGACTGTTTCCCTTTCCTGCCTCCAGCCGCACAGCCTCACAGCAGTTAGTATTCAGCTGCTCACTGCTGTCTGGCTCTGGCTGGGTCAGTAAGGGTGCTCCTTCAGGCTCTGCGTCCTCTCTGTTTAGCTCCCTGCCTTGCTTCTGAGGGGCTGGTGTTTTCTCACACACATCCTCAGTTGAGAAGAATATATTTCATCTTTTGTTCTCCTCTTCCAAACACAACGGTGGGGTTTTCATGTTGATTACTATGCTGTACTATAGCTGGATTAATTTCTTGATCTGAGGTAGTCTACTAGCCTCACTCCTCAGAAAGCTTTCAGGTTTTCTGTTCCTTCCCTCCCCGCGCTAAAGATTCCTGTTCTCTGGAGCAGTTTGCCATGCTGTACAGCACATAATGTTCTGCTTTTCCTGTTTCAAGGCTCTGGTTGCCTTGTTGTTTCTATGTAAACCATACCATCTCTCTCTGAACGTGTAAAAGCTCATTGCCTTGTATTGTTGAACTGTACCCTCTTGATGTTTGTGGAGGGGTTTGTCGTAGCATGGTCTGTCCCCGTTGCTGGGGTGGACTACACTGACTGGATCTAGTAATCAAACTCCGTGAGCATGTAAATACTGGGAAGGAACTGGCTTGCTTCTATCAATTGCAAGAATATCTCCTGAGTGTGAGCCCTCAACCTGACACCTCTTTGCAGTGGTCCATTGCCTTGTTCCTGTCACAGCTGTAGAAAATACTTCGAGCTAGATACTGCTATACATTCAAAATCTTGCGATCTAGTTCATGCAATATTTTAATCAACGGTTTTGACTGCTGGGCTGTCGGAGAGGTAAGGACAGTCCTAAAGGAGAGCCTGGAAACTTTTCGAGCCGGTCATTTCTCTTGCCTGGATCCAATACAGACACTATACAGAGCTGCTGCGACCTTTCTGCTGGTAAGTCATTGCACTGCAGAGCTCTACAGGGCTGAGCAGTCATTACTCCTCCCTGTGTAACTGAACCAAACCACGCCTGCAGCCAATACACAGCAGAGAATTTATTGACTGTCTCTGGAATTAGGCAATTCTGTTAATTGTCTTCATTTTCCAGGACTCTGTCATTCTTTTCCTGAACCATTAGTGGCACAGCTATTTGTGTGCCAGCATGAGCTGCCTGGAAAAAAAAGCTAAAATTGAACAGCAAATGAATCAAAGACAAGGACAGAAACCTCTCAAAGATAATTGCATTCAGATATCCTGGGGAGCCCTTACAAATCCCTTTTCAGCTTCCACAGTTCTTTTCCCTCATTGTGGCTTTGGTTTGAGGAACCTCTATTAAGCAACAAGACATTCCTGAACAATGCCAGCAATGAGTCAAAAGACTTCTTTCCTTTTTCATGGTTTACCTCCCCAGTGCTCTCTAGCCACACCAAATTCCCAAGCAAGGACTTTTTGCATTATTTGTTTATTTCTAAGGGTCACAATGGTTGGGGTGGCTCTGCCTTTCCCATCTCAAAGTGCATTAAAGAGCACCAGGATATTGGTGGGACATAAAGAAGGAAACTGCATAGCCTGTGCTTTGATTCAGGTTTTTTTTTTCCTTTTCTTCACAGCCTGGATGTTAATCCCTGTACAATTTCCCACAAGGAACATGTGGTCTGAACTTGGACATGTTTTAAGTAAATGCAGTGGGAGTCAATAATTGTGAGTTGTTCTCTACATAGGGTTCCTAGACAAGACAGTCACCCAATATTTTTAATACACCAAACTCATGACACTCAATATACACATTATGTCTTATTTACATATCATTTATCCATACTTACTTGAAGCCTGCGGTATCACCAACACATTCAAAAATTCATATTTCTGCTTCAATATCTCTTTGATCAGAAAAAAACAGTAACTTCCATACACAGGATTTATTGTGTGTTTTAAGTGAGGTGCTTCTAGCACAGTTGTGATCCTACAAAAATACAGTGCTAGACTATAGTACACATTTTGAAAAAAACTCTGATATCTGGGGGTGAACAGTCCTCTGGCAGTTTTGGGATACCATCCAGCATTTTCAGATTTGGCAAACTGGAGAATACACTTAAAGAGACAAAAAAAAAAATAGAAATTGAGATAAATAATCTTGGGAAATGTTGAGAACAAAATAGACAAAACATTGATAAAAAACAAATAGCGGACTCAAACATATCCGAAATAGATTTGTATTGTTGGAAATCTTGATTTGTTGTTTGTTGCAGAATTTTTCTGATAAAAGACTAATTAAAAATTTTCAGGTTTCACTCTGTTACACAGGTTTTATTTCCTAGACTCAGTAAAGCACTACAAGTATCTACATTATTAATAGACGAGAACCAGACCAGTTGTGTAATGCAAAAGAGAAGACACAGTGTTAGCCCAGACTGAATTTCCTAGACTGCTGAAAAGCAAAGATTCAGACTGCAGGGAGTGCAACTCAGCTTTTACCCTTCTGTGATAGAGAAACCAGGCTCTCTGCAAAGCTTTTTGCACTTCTGTTTCTCCCGAAGAAAAGAAGTCCCTGTTTTGTGGGCATGATGCCAAACCAAAACGAATGGCTCTGCGTCCTAATATACCGTCCCTTTTAAACAGCACTTTGGTATCTCTAACCTCGGTCATGAAGACTGCCATTTTCTTCTTCAGATGAGTTTGATGGAACCGTAGCCCCCCCATAAGCATCACACAGAGTGTTAACCCACATGCTGTGGTATTTGCTCCTGTGCCTTTTGAGGTGAGCATGGACTCCAGAGCTCAATCTCGGCATGTAACTCAGGGCTTTATCTATGCTTGAAAATGATTCATTCTGTCTTCCAACACTGGCAGTGAAAGTAATACCAGAGTTATCTATATGTAATTGCCTTAAGAACTGGTAGGATTGGGAGCAGAAACATAATTAGTGATTGTTAAAAGGTGCTTCTCAGCTTTTCTTCTCCTGAACCTTTTGATATGTAAATAAAATGTGAAATCCATTATTTGAAATTTACTATTTAACTTTCACTTTGATATCTGCCTATCTACCTTTAGAAAGCACAAACATCACCATCACACTGTCAAAGGGCTGAAGGAAAAAGCCTACTGGAAACTTAGAAAGGTTTTCATTAAACACTTTCTTTCAAACTTCTCTTTTTTTCCCCCTCCCAGGAAAAGATGATGTCTTAGACACGTGCTGTAAGGCTTATCTCAAAAATATCAACAATGCTTTCTGTAGGTGGCTGATGTGACTCTGTGTTTGTAGTGGGGAAAAACATGCAACCATGCAGATTTCTGAAGAGTTCAGAAGGAATATGCTTCAGTCCTCTTTCTGACCTGTGTGCAATTTTTTCCCTGGCAACAGAGTTTTGGAGTCAAAGCAACTGGGGAGGAATGGAATAGGGGTGTGAGTGTCAAAACATGCATGAGACTTAAAATAAATTACCTTCCCCTGAGTTCTCTACTCTATCTTGGATTTGAATTTTAATTTCCAGTGTCCAAGGCAGCTCTCGCAAATCTACACTACAGTGCACTGCCTGCAACATATACTTACACTGAGTAGGGTGTTCAAGGCAGTGTAACTTCCACAGTGCTGCCCCAGAAAGAGGAGAGAATCCAGAAAAATCAAATGAAGGTAACTTAGTTTTCTCTTGCTTTAGCTCCTGTCTTTCAACACATCCTTCTGATTCCATCTCTGACATGTAATGCAATTTAGACTCCTTTCAGAATACACGAGGGATGCAATGAGACTGAAAAGAGCTTGAGTAACAGATAGCTTCTATTAATATAGGGAAATCTAATTTATCTGCCCTAGTCACTGTCTCTAAACTTCATCCATGGGCTTAGTTCAGTTCAAGAATGCTAGTCATGTGATTACAAAGCCTCCTAGGTAGTTTCTGAATATCTTGTGGCTATTCTCAGATACTGGCTTACCAGCCCATGTTCCTGGAGCATTTTTGATAGTTGAGACTATGGGAAAATAGAAAGATTGCTTGGGAGAGCTTGTTGTATTTGAGATCCTATTCCTTTTGAACTCTCTCACAATAAATTCTTTGTATTGTTCAACTTTTGTTGGCTATGAGATAGTAAGACTTACAGTTGTCTGTATCTTTCTTGAAATTCACAGGGATTCCTCTTGAGTATAAGGGATTCAAGTGGAGTATGTCTGAAGTCTGATATTCCACTCAGCGTCATAATGTTATTTTCAGCAATTGATAAGTGCTGAATCTGAGGTATCTTTGGCAGCTGTTTGAAGGATGTAAAGTGGTTTTTATTGACATTTAGTTCTCTGCATCTGTAAAATATAAAGCATAAGACATCGCTGATCACATCTGTAATATTATATACCTGTAAGCCAACACAGGGATGGCTCTTCACATAGTCAGTCATGGCAACTTTGGGATTCCAATGAGAGATACAAGGAACTGATTCCTCGAGACCTGCTTTCACACCAATTTTACATTTGTGTTACTTTTGCCTAGCCATAGACTGCAAGATCAGACCCCTACATTTTACAGTCTCAGTTTTCTTTATACTGTACAACGGGTGCATCATTTTTGTTGTTCTTAATATTACAACTTTCCATATTCCTTGACATAAAACAACAACATAGCAGCAATCGATGGATTGTAAAAATATAGTTGTCATGGTCACACCTGGTCTCTCTGCTTGGGTTATGTTCCACCATCTCTTCATATACATTCCTTCAGTTTTCAACAACTTTCCCTTTCAGAAAAAATATCACTGAATTTGATGAGACTTACGAATTTTCTGCCAGGAATAAAGGAGATATCACCTGACCTCCTTACTGAGTATTTTCAACTTGGGAAAGACATGAACTGAGAATAGCAATATACTGATGGATTCTCAATATAATACCCCCCAAAATACAATATTTTGGCAGTTCTCAAGAGGCTGCTCCAGCTATTACTTAGGTAAATAATAGTTTTGATTTCTATGATATTGCATAAAAACAGAAGCAGGACACTTTGTCTACCTTGGCAACCTTATGGCACTTAGGTCTGTCAAAGAATTGTCCACCAACCAAAGTTTTTCCACCCGAATTAATTTTTGGAGAATCCTTTTGAAGTTTTCTACCTGGTAAAGATCACCCAGGTCCTGAAATGAAAGGTTCAACTCCTGGGAAGGGAAAAATAAGAGAAATCACTTACTCTTTTTTTCTTGCTTTCTAATAAATATATCATTAAATCTTTTCATTGTCAGAATTAATTAAAAGGTGATTCTGTTTTATTATGCTGCTTTTATACCAGTTTGTGGTGCCAATTGCTGAATTCACCTTAAAATCATGGCAATGCACTGCATAATTCCTTGAAAGTAAAGAAGAAAGAAACGATC